>BLKR01009744.1:0-90480 GCA_011170035.1 Teleogryllus occipitalis
GAGATTGCCTTTTTCCACGTGCACAGAGCGCCTCAAGCACCGGTCACCAATACGGTGTAAGCATCCACAAATTTGGTGCATCAATGAAAAAGGAATTCATGGCTCATTTACGGTCAAGCCAAGAATATGTTTCGAGCGTCTCATGCTGGGAGGGGCAACTGCTACGTTTGAATGCTGTGCTGGGACGGAACAGTTACGAGCCATCAGTTACTTACATATGGATGTTTTTTGAATTTTCAGAGCATTATCCCGTACATCACATATTATAATGAACGTATTCTCTCTCAATGATACACTGAGTTTAAATGAATCTAATCTAAATTTACCGCTTTATTATTTTTCTTTCAGTTCTATAAAATGAATAATACTTTTGATAATGAAGTCGTTGATGAATGAATAATGTCATTACAAAATTTGGATTGATTGGATGAACGTTTATTTTAATATTATTACTTTTTACTGACTGGTCTCATTCCCTCTTTTTCCCTCTTTTTCTTTTCATTGGTCATAAATAAACATTTTTTAATGTAATAAATACCAAAATCTGTTAAAAATTAGGAATGGAAATAAAACTTATCAAAGAAGCAAATTATTACTCTACAAGGATTGGTTTACTTCAGATTCTCAATGAAGTAAGTCGCTGACATTGCCGCCTGTTTCAAACAGTGCCGGTACGAGATAGGGGCAAATCGGGCGATCACGTGAGTCCCTGAAAGTCAGAGGACCCGAAAATTGGTCCCCGTACAAAATTTAAATTAAAATATTTTAAATAGGGTTTCTAAAATTATATTATCACGATTTATGTCGTAAGCAGTCCGTTATGGCATGAAAATTGCAATTCATTATTTCTTTATTTCAAATTCGTTAGTTGTGTCAATATTTATTTTTTTTTAAAATACAGAATATTTTATTTTTTTCTTGGGAGAGGAGTACTGAATTTCTCTTTTCTTGGCACTTCTTTTTCCAGCTCCGATGGTACTTCAATATTTCTATCACAAAATAATTTAATTATCATTACATAATTTAAGTTGTTTGCAGCTACCAAATAGATCCAAACATTATGTGTAAGTAATAAATAAACTGACAAACTAACCAATAATGACACCAAAATTTTTATCATGGTAGCAAAGAAAAATGTGTTAAAATCGTTTTTGCGTTCCCTTTATTGCAAAATACGTTTTTACATCAAATTAAGTGCACTTATTGAATTTGCTTCGGAGTAGCAAGAAGAAAAGGTCGGACAAGAGGGAAGAGCGCCTTGTTGTAAAGGAAATCATGGCAAACCCTAAATTAAGTGTACCGTAATAGTGCATTTTGGTGAAACGTGCCATAGATAAAGCAGTGTGTCATTCCAACCTTCGGATTCTCTATAGCCCTGGATACTACGGAAGAATTCCTAGGAAGATGCCGTTTGTAAGAAAGAATAGCCATGTTCTAAGACTCAAGTTTGCAAAAGATTATGTTAATAAAGATCAGGAATTTTGGAATTGTGTTCTTTGATTTGACGAAACGAAAATTAACGATTTCGGTTTTTGTACCTTGCCCGCAGTAAAATAAGAAGGCGGATCAATCGTGCGTTGGGACTGCAAGTCATCGAACTGGGACAAACTTGTGGGAAACTTACATTTTATCGATGGCATAATGGTTGGTGATTCCGGGCGCGTCAACAGCTTAGGTTATTAATCCCGTAAGATGTATTTTTTATGTTAGTGTAAGTTTTTCCTCGGGAGATGGTGGTGATCTTCCCCTGCTGGATGCCGAGATCCGACGCCGACCTACCATCGGCTAGAGGGGTTTTCCCCAGCTAGGGGTTTTCCCCAGGGCTTTTCCCTAACCAGCACTCTCCCACTAGTGGGGCACCGCCCCAGACGGGACAAGCTCTAAGCCCCCGACCTGTCTCCCGGAATATGTGGTAGTGTAGTGCATGTTAGTGTAAGTGGAGAGGATAGGACAAGGAAGAGGACGGAAAGATCGCGCGCGGTCCGTGGCCCGTTTGTTAGGGTACTGCTCCGGCATTTGCCTGGTGTTGATCGGAGGAACGGAAAACTACCGATCAGAGCAGCCGGCCGCTAGAATTCTCCTCCAAACAGCGACTGAATTGGATCTAGCTGAAGAGCTAGTGTCGAAAATCCTGCCGCCGCCAGTACTCGAACCTAGGACCTCCCAACCAGAGGCGCTGCAGTGACATCAGTTGATGCACTGAGCTACCGCTCCCGGTATGGCATAATGGACAAAACAGTTTATAATCATGTTTTGAAAACAAAGTATACACAGATTATAAATGACATCGGCTTGTATCTTTCAGAAATATAACGAAAAGATACGGCAACACAAGGAATGGCTAATTTGGAACGTACCCAAACAGTTGCATACTCATTCACAATGCCCTGATTTAAATCCAGTCGAACATATGTGGGCCTTATCGAAAGCCTGAACAAGAAAATAAATATTACATCGAAAAAAGACGTAAAGAAAATTGTTTTGGAAGAGTGGCAACAAATTAGTCCGGAAGTTTTCTAGGTCTTGTTAATTCAACGCAGCGAAGATACAAAGCAATTTCCAAGGATAAGGGATATTCAGAAAAATTTTACAACTTTGTATATTAAATTCTTGAACTTATTTCAATGTTTATTATGTGTTTTTTTTTGTGTAATTTTTACTTCGTGTACGAACAGATATGGTTCAAGGAAATATGACATGTTTTTGTTTAGTGCAATATATGTTTCTGTTTTTTCTAATAGTCACGTTTTTGTTTGGCGTATATTCTCGTATAAATGTACAAAAAAATGGAATATCATTGAGATTAAACCAATATTTATTCCAACTAAATTTTTTGTATCATTGTCCCAAACGTTACTGTTCATTTGAAGATATATATTTTACAGGGTGTTATGCTGTTGTTACGTCACAATTATTGATTTGGTTTATACTGTTATTGTTTGAAGTTGTATTTTGTGCAAAAGTTTTATGATATTGTTCAGCCACATTTTCACATTATTCTTCCGTTGTTATAGCTGTTTTATCTAACTTATTTGACTGATATAATTGTTGGAACTTTTAGTATTTGATTTGTAACCTGTCATAAGTTGCTATTTTTAGGGATTATTTTGTTAACATAATTTTTATTTTGATGGATTCTGTGTTCATCTAATACAGTTTTTACTAGGTATGGTTAGTTTATTTAGCATTCTCTTTAAGTCTGGGCTTGTGGATTCTTGCCGTTGCCGTCGTACTGTGTATTTCTTTTGAATTAGTTTTTCAATGCTAAGAGGTATAGTTTGCTGTGTTAATTTTTGTTTGTGATTAGGGTTTGTATTTGCTTCCTTTGCTCCCTTTTGTTCAAATTTTGTGAAAGTATCTACGGTAAGATCAATCTCTACTTTGTTTTTCATGAATCAAACCAGAGAGAAAGCGTTATTTGTTTGGAATTTTATCCAATCTTTATTTTTTGAGTTCATTGCATACGGCAATTGTTTTAATGTAGTTCATATCTGAGATGTGTATAAAAGGGCAATAGTCAGAATCTAATTCAGGTAAATAATATGCATATGTGTTAATTTTTAATGATGGTTCATTAACTCGAATCCAAATTTTAAGCTAGATGAACAAAAAGTTACTTAATTTTTCACAGAATGAATTAAAATTTCATAACTATAAATACTTTAGAATAAAGCCGAATCATTGTATTACAATTTCGTGTGTACAAATTCGCAAAATTACACATTTAAAAAGAACGCAAAGCAATTATTCTTTCTGGCATGCTTTTGCTCCTTCCGCGATGGTATTTTGAATTTACCAGTACAGCCACCGTTAAAATCGTATATGTTGAATTATTTTCAAACACTTTTTCAGATAAATAGAATTCTGCATAGGCGGTACGAAATATAAATAAATAAATACTATGTATAAGGGCTTACAAAATATGACCAGCTGACTGAACATAAGGAATGACAAGGTGAAATATGCTAATTAGGTGTGCCGTAGATACACATTATATTCAGTTTAGATGCTGTATTTTCAGTAACTAAGAATTATGTATGATACTATCCCGATTGAAAAAAATACGTTTTTTATTTTTAAAATATTAAAAAGAAAACATTCCCAGAAACTGATACTGATGTAATATGTTCGAAATTAACTCATGACGATGCAAAAAGAATCGATGACTACATTAGAGTGTAGTAAGCGTTCCGTTACCGACTAAAGTGTTGAAGAAACTGAGAAGACAATCTTTGTTGTCGCATATTTGTTTTCACCAAATCCCAAAATTCATGATTACTTTAATTGATTTTTGCATCTTTTTTCATCTAGTTGGCTTACACTCATTTATGGTAGTTGTCTTATTTTTGGGCTTTGGAAACTTGTTCATTGGCTCTTCCCCGTCTTCGAGTGTGAATTGGAATATTTTTGAATAAACACTCCATGCATGCCCAACGCCACTAACTATTAGTTGACTATCTTCTATTCCGCTAGGAACTGAGACAAAGTTTTCGTAGTTTTATCTGTTTCTTGCATCATTCTCCTGCAGAGCAAATATGAAATCTGTTTAGAACTGCAATTGTCGGAGGTTTTTAATTTTGCAGGGCATTTAGCCATGACATAGCATACAATGATTTATGGGAATTCTGATTTGGTGTTGTTGACGTTCTTATGAGAAGAAATAAAAGAGGTCATCTTCGTCAACATATTAGCATATGTTGACGTAGTAATTTGTAATATGTTGACGAAGATGACCTCTTTTATTTCTTCTTATACAATGATTTAGCCAGAACATAGGATAAGTAAAATTACTCTTCAATTCGCACCTAAAGGGGAAAAAAGTGTTGGAGGTCCCTTGAAGAGATGGCATGAACAATTTCGAGACGGAACAGATCAAGAGGTCTAATCCTTACTGTCGATGACGATAATGTAGCCATGACTTATTTGCTTCATGTTTGTCATTGGACAAGAAAAACTTCTGTCTTTAACTCATCACACTCGCCATGTGTCAACATGTGGACTTGGTTATGATTTGATTTATTGGCATAAAAACAATAACAACTGTATGCATCATATGAGGGAGAAGTATAAATCTGCGAACATTCTCTTTGAACACCCCCCTTTCCCCCGTTTTCTACATAGTTAAACGATGAATTAATGCATCTTTAAAGTGAAGTTAGCAACGTTTAGCCACTAGAAAATTTTCGCTTCCAAGTTATAGAAAACTTATTTGCATTGGTAAACGAACTACAGATTTGATTTTATAAATATTACTACCAAAATAACAACTCACACCCCGGGATGTACTTCTCACACAACTTGTAAAACAAGAGCTCAACAAAACGTGTTCATTGTGAAGATACATTTATGTTTAGAAGCAAAAGAAGAAGTCATCTCCACATTTGCTCAACGGATCAGGGAAATTGAATGAAAATCCATTGGAGTTTCGGAACGAACTTGAATTTTGGAAGCCAGCGTGTCAACCCTCATCTGTCGACTCGACAAAATACGTTCATCTTTTAAACAAAGAGTTTGTTCGAAAGCAGATAAGTTTAAAGAAACATAAACTACAAAACAGCAGCTGAAACGGATAGGAAATGTGTGCATTAACATAGGAGTATTACAAGGAAAACATTAGATTTCCGAATACAAAATATTCTTGTACTGAGAAATGAATAATAGAATGAAACACGTCTTTACTATCTTCTCATTTACAGTGTAATGTACAACTTTAAAATTTATGAAAAATTACCATTTATAAGATGCCCTTTCGTAGACTTCATTGCAAGAACTGAAGAAACTTGGTAAGCAGTAATATGAACCAACACAGTTAAGGATCATGAACCTGACAAAATAAATTACACCATCAAATTAAGTTACTTGGAGTACTTACTGCCGAGAACCCGATCGTTGAAAAAAAAATTAATGCGATGTAGACTCAAAAATTACAAAATGCACTCAATACTAACTTATAATTATTTTCTGTTTGTTTTTTGACTTTATGTTAATAATTAATAGCATGTGGTATCATTCACATTTTCACAGAACAATGTACTACAAAATCGTACGTACTTACAAACCTTTGGTTTTCAGACTTTCCGAGTCTTCACTGTTCAACAACATATTCCCAACCAAATAGTTTTTGATAATTATCCCTGTTTTCTTATTTCTAACAAGAAACAAGTTTATTAGCAATATTTATTTTCATCTTAACCTTTTACTGTTATCTCTTTTGAGGGTATTAGTAATTGAAAATGCTTACAGTTATATGCAATATTGATATTTCTGCAAAAAATTCATGAAGATTGATATTGTGAGTCAAATCGTTTAATTACTTTACAATAGAAAGCTATCCTAACGATTACATTACACTGTAAAGTATCGAAAATGAGCAACAAAAAACAACAAAAACTGTAGCTTTCCGTTACAATCGCCTCAGTTTTTAGAGCTGTGTCATGAAAGAAAAGCTTAGGTAGGACGAGTATGCTAGATACGGTAAGGGAATACGTCATGCTCATCACGAGTCTACCTCACCCCGAGGCGTGGGGAATAAATATGAACTGGTCCCAGGCCTAGTAACACCACCAGCTGGGAAACGTTGGATTAATCCGACCCTAAAATACTAAATACATGCATATAATATTAGTAACTCATTGTGAACATGGAACATTTTTTTTGCTACATCTTTCATTGATATTTCAATCCAATCTTATACATTAATAAGCAATTTTATTTTGGGTTAAAATCCTATGTAATAAAATTTGTTCTAAGATGGGCCCTTTAGCGTTCTCTTATTTTCAAATTAAATTTCAAAACACACTTTCCTGTGTTTTCCGATACACTGGTATTTACATCGGTATTTTAGTTCTTAAAACACTTTTTCACTTCACTTTACTCTAGGTCGATAGGTTTCTTTCTCTTCAATCTTTTCACTAGGTCTGTGTTGTCCAAGAGAAGAATTGCTTGGGGATTGTCGTGTCGGTGCAGCCTTTTTTCCTGTTTTCTCGCGAACCTTTGTATTTCTTCATCCACTGCTTCAACTTTCAGGTCCTTCTGTAGATCTTTATTTCTTATATATTAAGGTGCTTCGACGATATTTCTTAGCACTTTGTTCTGAAATTTGTAGATAATATCGATACTACTCTGTCTGGTGCAACTCCAGAGTTGTGCACCATATGCCCATATTGGTTTCAATATTTGTTTGTAAAGTAATATTTTTTTGTATATTGAAAGGACAGAACATCTTTCAATTATCCAGTACATTTTTCCGTATTTGATATTTATTTTTTTATTTTTTATTTACATGCTCTTTCCATCCAAGCTTACAATCCAATATCATGCCAAGATATTTAGTTGTATTTGCATATGGTACCATGTGATTGTTTATATGAATTGGAATGTGTTCAGTACGCCTGACTTTTACTTTCATTTAATTTGATATTCCAATCATTGGTCCATTTTTGTACATGTGTTATTGCTGATTATAGCTTCTGGGTTCCTTCATTGCTTTTTCCTATTGCTAAAATTGCAGTGTCATCGGCAAATGTTCTTATGACGCTATTTCATGGTTTGGGAAGGTCACTGGTACAGTATTGGTCCCAGTATACTTCATCTCGGTACCTCTACCTTATTTTCTGTGAGTCCCGTATAGGCATCGATTTGTTGAACTCTAAGGTATCTGTCACTTAAGTAAGCTTCTAGAAGGTCTGCATATTGTCTGGGAAGAACAGTACTTAATTTATAGTTTAAACCCTTATGCCAGACTTTGTCAAAGGCCTGCGCTACTTCCAAGACGATTGCAGAACAAATCTTTTTCTCTTCCAATGACTTTTCGATGACGCAGCATAACCATTGCACCTGATCTATTGAAGAGTGTTTTGTTCTGAATCCGAACTGATGTTCTGGTATAAAGTTTTTGTCCTCAATAATTGGTTTCATTCTTTTGAGCAACAACTTTTCAAAAGGTTTAGCCAAAACAAGTAACAGTGAGATCGGTCTGTATGATGTAGCCTCATGTGGTGGCTTTCCTAGTTTCATTATCATTATAATTTCTGCCACTTTCCAAAATCTGGGTACATATTTCAATCTAAATGCGGCATTGATAAGATATGTCAATTTTATTATACCTTCTTTTGCAGTTTCCTTAGAACTTCTGCTGTTATTAAATCGAATCCTGGAGCTTATTTTAAGTTTCAGATTTTGTATTTCTCTTTGTATTTCAGATATTGTAACAGAACTATTACTTCCGTAATCTTCCTGGCTACTTCGATTTTCATTAATTATTTCTGATTTATTTTCTTTCTCCTCATGAAACTGGAATATTTCTTCTACATGCTCAGCAAATGTATCCGGTTTTAGTTTTTGCTTCTAGCCCATTTGCCTTATTTTGTTCTAATTGGAGGCGCTTGAATGAATATGGAACATTGAAGTAAAAAAATAAGGAAATTCAAACTTGTTATTGTTCTCGATGGTTAGTTGAATATACATTTTTGTTTCCAGAGATTTCTTTCCCTTACTTTTCTATGATAAGTAATAACTAATATTGTTTGAGAACAAATAGTTTATGAAATAAAAGCAAGCTAGTCAATTCGTAACCAACATTTGCTTAAGAAATAATGATGGGAAATAAAACATTCTAAACAGAAGTTAAAAGATAATTAGTAGATCTAAGTTTGTATGAAACAAATGATAATCTTATTGAATTGAAAACGAGATGTGAAAATACATACAATATATTAAATTAGGTACGTCACGGATATGTCAACTTTTTGTATGCATGAGCTGTGTACAATCCATTAGATCTGGTACATTGTAAAGATGTCATGACTAAGAAAATATACAATATTCCTTGCAACTTTTTCTTTTGTTAATTATACATGATAATATATTACAATATTATTTTCCTGCGAGTGAAATGTCTCAAATGGCGAATTGTCTTCTATTTTACATTTGATTTCTATGATGATTTTTCTAATTCACATTCATAATAATGCAATACATATAGTTCTAGTTGTTAAAGATGATCTTCCTTGTGGAGTTTTACTAGTGCATTATCGCTCGCTCGTCCGATTAACTAATAATAGTTCTTGAAATATAACTCGTTTTACGAAGTGCAAATTTGTAGAGTATTTTCAAATAACGCGTTCATACTTTAGAAAATTAATTATTTTTTCATATCAGCATTGAGAATTACTTTAATTACTTTATTTCTTGTTTTCACAAAATATTTATATTGTTAAACGTGTTTGAGGTGATTTAGGAAGTGCGTGGATGGGTGCACAATTTTGACCCACCCCTTTCCGTCGATAAGAGGTTTCCACTGTTTCGACTTAGCGGTCATTTGTATGTTCTCACCGCGGCGTCTGCCTGCCACAAAAGGATATTTTCGCCACGTACGCTTCCCTTGTTCATCTAAACAGCAACACAACGCACGCACGGGGACGTTTCAAATCTTGGCGCCGCGTCGGCCAGCGTGTCAGGCACCGGAGGCAGCGGCGGCAGGCAGGCGAACGGGCCGAGCAGTCAGTCAGACATTCAGGCAGGTAAGCAGGCAGGTCTCGTTTCCGAACTTGCCCTTGGAGGTCTCCCCACTCCTGCGAGAGAACCTGTTGCGGCGGCGGCGGCGGTGGCGGCGGCGGCAGCACTGCTGCTGCCTGCTGGCGGCCAGCCCACCGCGCCAGCCGCGAAGCCCGCTGGCTGGGCCAGGCTGTCAGTCTAGTGTGCGCCTCGGTCGCGTGAAGCGAGTGCGAGAGTCGTCTGTGGTGTCGCTGCCAGCCATCCCGGCCCGCGGAGCCAGCCCGCCCTCAAAATGGTCGCGCCGACCAGCAACGCGGCGCGAGTCGGCGAGCGGCCCCGAGCCATCCCGCGGGCGCATCGCTTCCCGGCCTGGCTGTAGATCCCTCGCGGCGTTTGCTGCAGCGTCCACACGTGGGAAGACGAGCCGGAGCAGCCATGAAAATGTGACGCGGAATGTCGACGACTCAGAACACTCTCGACGGATCGCGCGCGCGTGTGTGTACGGTGTGTTGTGATCTCGTTTAACATGTGGACGTAGCGAAGTGTACGAGCGGAAAGGAGAAAAGGCCAAATAATTGCGAGTTCTCCGCAGAACAGTGAAACTTGGATCACGCTCGTTTTTTTTATGCCGCGCGTGTATTCGGCTGTGAAACTTAGAGCAGTGATATCGTAACAGTGTGATATTAGGCCTGCGAGTTGCATTAATCTCTTCAGTAATTATTCAGGTATGTACTGCTGAAGGTAGTGTCATCGAGTGGTACCTACATGATCACGTGTTCGTGCAACGACCCACGCTGTGGTAGTGTGCATTTCGAGAACATGAAGGTTCATCATGTGTTGATGTGTTGCTTTCGTCCGATCCTCTCAACCGTCCTGTTGCCCTCTCTATTTCGGTTTCGGTGCTCTCGTGCCGAGACCAATTATAAAAATACCCCTTTTTGTTCATGACCTGTTGCAAGAACGTCTAATGGAATTTCACGTTACATTCTTATATGTATGCGTGTGTGTTTACTTTCTGTCCCAATTTGATCGAGTTTGCTTCGCTTCCACAGGTGTTTAAAACTCGATGCACTCTTGAGAAGGTGTTTGGCCTACCGATAGGCACCATACCCACGTTATTCGAGTTGGAGTTTAAAAGAGTTACGTTCTTTACCAGAGAGTTGCGGACATTTTTTGGGCTTTAAAAATTTGATCGCTCTGTACAACAACTTTGCAAAATTTTTCTAATGAGCAACAATCAGTAGAATCAAATGCAGGAAAGATAGTTATTCGCAAGGAATGCTTTATTGGGAGGTAGCACCGTCGTTCTGTTTTCATCATCTTTCCTCTCCTCGCCCATCGTGTGCTCGCATTTGTGGAAGCCGCACCACTCCGCCTGCTTCTGCTTCTTTCTTCTGCTCTGCGCTGGTTTACTACTTCTTCGCCTGGGGCCCACTGCTCCCCTCCTACCTTTTTCCCTCTTGCATCTTCTTCCCGAACTCCTCTTTTACTGCGGAGAATCCTCCCTACGGTACCCGACTCCTTGAAGCCTTCCACCAGGCTGCTGCCGGGGGCGGGCGGAGGCGGCGGAGGCGGAGGGCGCGGGCGACGGCCCCTGGCCCTTCGCTGCCGTACCTGGAAAGCACTCTGCGGGCGCCGCCTCCGCCGCCGCCTCCGCCGCCGCCGCCGTCGGCCCGCGTGACAAAGATTCGCCAGCTCCGCGCCCGCGTCGCATTCCTCGGCCGCGCCGGGCGGCTCGCTGGAGCCTGTTCGCCCGTAAGCCCCCCTCCTCCCCCCTCCCCGTCCGCCCCCCTCCCCCGCTGCCGGCCCCCTCTCCCCTCTCTGCGGCGGCGCGGCGGCGGCGGCGGCTCGCTTCCAGACGTAGCTCGCCGGAAAATGCGGGGCGGCCCGCGCGCGCCTCGACGCACACGCAAATTGGGGAGCACCGCCGCTGCTTCTTTCGGGATTAGAGAGAACGCCTCCTCCCCCGCGGCCTCCCGCTCCCACCCGCGAGTTTTGTGTCTTTGTGGGCTATCCGTAATATGTTTGTATTTGTACGGATCTCCCCACGAGACGCGATCGGTGCCGACGACGGTGCAACGGGTTGAAATAAACAATGATGTCTGTATAAATGATGCGCCTTGTTTATTATGTTGGTGATACGGTGCCGCGACGAAGGTAGTGGCAGCGGCGGCGATGGCGGCGGCCGGGGCTGCAGCCAGGCAGGCAGGCAGGCGGCATTGCGGCGACGGCGGCGGCGCATGTGCGGAGAGGCTGGGGCCAGAGTCAGTGGCCCCCGCTCGCTCCGCCGCCGCCGCCCCGCCGCCGCCGCCACCGCCGCCGCGGAGCAGGGCGGGAGAGAAATGTTGTGTGACGGGGTCCGGAGAGCGGCGGCGCGCACGCGGGAGAGGCGGCGAGCGATCGCTTCTCTTTGAGTGACACTTGTATGTATCCCGTGCAGCAGCAACAGCAGCAACCGGAGGGGACATTTCTCTCCTCCGCAAGGCCGGGGGGCCGGAGCGTTTGGGACGCAGGGGACGGCGAGGGGGGCGGCGGTGGCGGCGGGCGCCGGCGCGGCCCGCGTGCCCCCGAGCGATTTCGCGGGAGGGCGGTCGGGGGAGGGGGGACGATTCGCGGCCCCCGCCGCACCCACGCGACCCCGCCGAGGGAGGGAGGGAGGGGGACTCCGCGCCCACGGGTAGAGGAGAAGATGGCGGCGCCCCGCACCGTGTAGAGAAATCATTTGAGGACACGGTGCGAGCGACTGCCGCAGGCTTACTTCCTCTGCAGCTCGCACGATGGCTGGGGGTGGGGGACGGGGCGGCTACCTCCGCAGAGGTCAGGAATGTTAGCGAGACGCACACCAGCCGCCCTGCACCGCGCGCGGACCAGCCTCTGGCGTCCTCTGGCATCGCCCGCACCTGTCTCTTGCCCGATGCTTCTTCCTCCTGTTCTTCTGCTCTGCTTCGCCTGTTTCCCCGCCCCCCAGTACTTCTCTTCCGGCGTTCCGATGTTCACTTCTGCGTTTCGCCGCTCCTCTTCGGTTACTCGCTCACTCGTGCATCGACATCTCTCCTCTTTCTCCTGCGCCTCGCATGTACGTACACCTTTTGTTCCTTTCTTCTCCTGCCTCCCGCTCCACCTTCCTCTCGTCTCGGCGAGAAAAGTTGATTTCACAGCTCCGAATATTCCGCACGCTCACTTGACGTGTGTGCGCGCGTCTTCCCCGTGCTACCTACTCTCTCTGCCTTGTTTCTCGCTGGAGGTTCCGTTCCTCGGCGCCCTGGTTGCCGGCGCCTCCAGCGGTGCGGCGGAGGCTGGGTTGCGGGCACGATGCGGCAGTGTGTGCATTCGGTGCGCGTGTGTGTGAGTGCGAGTGTGTGCATGCGATGGGCACGCTCTTGGCTGGCGCGTTTCACCTGGCACGGTCGGCCGATAGAACAGATCAGACACCGCGGGGTTTGAACCGCTGCGAAGGCTACAGGGTGTGGAGGAATACAGTGGAGGAATTTGCGCTCGCTTCGCGCGCGAGCCGGACGTCAACCACATGCTAAAATGGCGGCTTAAAACGAATGTAGCAATTTTGGTGAAGAATGATGTGGGAATGAAACTGTTTATTAATGAAGCGCGATGAGCATAAAAGAAATTATTAATTCACGTAGAAACCCACTTTTTAAATAATGTTCTGAAATGTGAATTTTAATGATACAATTGAAAGGTTCGGCAGAAGATAGTTCTATGTTACTGTAGACTGAAATTTAATTACAATGCAAAACGTGTTTATAACATAGATATAACTATGAGGGATTAGTTATAAACTTCAATGTATTACCCCCATTACCACTTCTAGAGACAAATGGGAAGGCTGAGATCCGTGTAAATGTCAATTTTTGCAAAAAATATGGCGAAGGGTTGTCTGATGGTCCTTCAATGGAAGACCAACTGGTTGTAACCACTCTGAAAAATCCCTCGCAGTGAGGCCCCAGGTCGCATCATGCATGCCCCGAGTGCTGGCTGATTAGCAATGTTTGGCCCTTTTTTTTCTTCCATGGGATCAAACCACCATTTCCCTGCTGGATCCTAAAGCAGAGCGGAAGCGACTTCATAGCTCACGCCCAAAATAGCCTCCGAAAATGGCTGAATTGTGGCTTAAAAATAACAGTTAAAAATGCTTACTTCTTCAAAATTTACGTGAAAAAAATCACACAAATCTAAT
Source organism: Teleogryllus occipitalis (assembly GCA_011170035.1). Taxonomy (NCBI): domain Eukaryota; kingdom Metazoa; phylum Arthropoda; class Insecta; order Orthoptera; family Gryllidae; genus Teleogryllus; species Teleogryllus occipitalis. Next base: position 13,691 of record BLKR01009744.1, read on the forward strand.
AAAATAACTGAAGAAAACGAAGAAATATAGAGGTGTAGCCGTTTTTTTCTCGGCGGTGTGGTGTGCGAGTACTGGTGTAGTGTCCAGCTGACTTAATGTTTCCCCAAAAGTAATTTTTCATTTATACTGGAAATAAGACATATTTTTATTTGTTGACTTATAGTGAATATTTACAACGTTAACAATTGACATATTAAATGACGTTTGTTAAAATAGAAAATTAATAAAAGGTATATTTTGGTATATGTTTAATTAGTTTCTGGAGGATGAGGTGGGGGTGAATCTAGGTAACCGATACCTTGTGTGCGCCTCTGAAAATACAAATTTCCAAACTGTTCAGTCTATAAGATCTAGAATTTTTTACCACGACTTGCATATCATTATCGCTTCGTAAATTGGAATTTAAAACATATCTTTCCTCTTTTCAAAATTACATTATTAGTTGGGAATAAGTATTTATTCGTAGTTGATGTAATTATTATAACAATCTGCATTTTCTCCCTCTATGAGAGAACAATACTGTTACGAAACGTCGGCAAACCAGTACAACTTATTATTTGACCAACCTTCCATTAACATTTTTCATGAATAAATACTTATTTTCTTAAAATTATTTCCCCTCCAAACAATGGCATATTTTAGATAGTATATGAAACGAATTAACCAGAGAAATAGTGTAAAATGTTCATCATGTATTCCCACCAGGTACTTTCCTTGGCAGGATTAGTCGCCCTTTGTTATTACTTCCCAAAAAGAGTGTGCTATAATTATTAGAAACATATTACGGATGTTTAAGCATTTATCATTTGATTATTTAAAGAAAAAGACCTAGCTTAATTTTTGCCATCTCAAAATCGTCTGCTCCATCTGTGGTATTGAAATAAAAACATGTCCCACCGTCCATAAACGACCCATAGGGAGAGCAATAGAAAGAATAGCTATCAGAGTTGAGTATCTTCACTTTATTTCATTTATTAATGTGATTTCATTTTTAAAACTGTAAGAAATATTTTCCCATTTATTACCATTAGCTTTTCCATTGATTGCTAAAGTAGTGATATCTCGTTTTTCAACTAACTTATTTGCCTAAGAAATAATTGAAAGAATAAATATTTTAAAATGTTCTTCTAAAATAGTAAAATAGTTCTTGTAAAATAACCTGTGAAAACTTATAAATTAAAAATTAACATAATTCTTCTGATCAACTGTAGTTAACTGAGACCACAGCAATGCTTTTTCATAACTGACTCATGTTTTTAACTTCCAAAATTTAGTAGTCCAAACTATTTTGTCGAAAGGGAATTTAATTTTACGGTAAGATTTCCAAGAGAGATGGTACAAAAGTCGAAATAAAAATATATTGAAAGACATAAGGCATGTATAACTTGGAGAAACACACATAAGAATTAAAAGTTGATATGAAAAACACCCAGAAAATTGATGATATAAAAATTTCATTCGTATCATTAAAGGAAAGAAGCATAAAAATAATATTGCTCTGAGCGTTAGTAACAAAGTGCTCATAGTTGCATTTCTTTTAATCGAGGAAAAATTTTATCAAGTTGCTAGGGGTTCCACCATTTTTTACACATAAACATAGGAATGAAATATTTCTGGCTATTAGGTAAGTAAAGTCGCAATAGTTTGAATGTTAAATTATCAACCATTGCAAGAATAATCAGATATAATATTACATAACAACCCTGTTTATCCGTTAACGAATAATAAAAATCTTCAAATTAATTTTTTTTATTAACATACATATAGAATAATCAGACGAAAGCTATGCATCACTTGACCAAATAGGTGTTTCTCACATGCTCACATAAATACCTGAAGACGAGATCCTCGGAGGTGTTGACCTAAAAATACTATTCAGAAAATACTCTTTTATTAAAAATATTGCAGGTGTGATTCAGGGTGCAGAAATAGTATTGTTGTAATAACATACTTACTTTAAAGAATATGACATCACCAATTGCACACCAACCCTCGGAAAGTTTAATTAAAACAACGGAATAATTGAATATTTCAATAAAATAATTGAATATTTTCCCAGTAAATAGCAAACGGTATTGTTGGCGTTAACACATTGGAAAATTCCAGTCTTACTTTTTACGCCTTCGTATAAAGTGCATAAATCGTAAGTAGCTTTTGTGGAAGGATCCGCAGTGATTTGTCGCCGTCGATGACTGCAGAACTTTACACAGGCCAGGCTTCTCTCTCCTTTGCCCCAGACAATGTTATCTCCCACACACGCATCCGAATGCGAAAAACAAACTGAAAACATAATTTGAACACATGAAATAAATACAATCGCGAACGTTAAAAATAGTCAACCAGAAAAAGCATACGATGCATATTTAAAAAATACGTTGCTCGTGAGCTATTTCCTGCATATTCACATAAATGACTATTTTATACGCACTTCGAAACAAATTGAAGATTATAAGTTACAAAAATAAAAAGCACCCGAAGTCTTTGTTAATTATTTGGAAAATATGCGTAAATTGAATATTTTGATTCTTTTGTTATAAGAAGCAATGTCATCATGTTCGTCAAGGCATGAATGATGTAATGATGTTGCCACTGGAGCAAAAATCCCCCTCCCCCAAACATTGAATAAAAGTATATTTTCTCAATAAATTGCAAGCAGTACTTTAGGCACTTCCCACATCCGCGCATTAGAGCCTTCCATTATTTTCGCGTGCGCTTCGCGGCAAGTGCGTCAACCCTAAAAAGCTCTTTCGTGGAAGGTGCCCACGGTGATTTGTCGGTGCCGATGACTGCAATGACTCCCGGCCTGCCAGCCCGTGCGCCCGCCCGCCCGTGCTCGTCCGCCAATCCCCCTGCTCTGGCGGTGGAGGGGGGAGGAGGGGGCCGGGGCCGGGGGCGGGGGCGGCGGGACACAGGCGGCGTTTCGCGCGGGCGCCGCGGTGCAGCACGCCGCACCGCGCCGCGTCAGTCCCCTCGCCTGCGCGCTGGCGGGTGCCCGCCTGCCTCCCTGCCGTGGCCCTCCCGGTCGGTCCGGTGTCGTCTGCCGGCGCGCGCCGAGCGCAGCACGCGAGGGCACCCGTGCCGAGTGTGCTATGAACTTCGTCGTCCCGTGTTGCGGCGATTCTCGACGCGATTGTTGTTTTTAGTGTTATCGAAATTTTTCGAAAATCTTTTCGTTCAACCGTTTCGTGAGTGAGATTTTCGAAAACAGACGACAATCTATCTTGCCGACAAACAATTTCGCGCATTTTGAAAACTGGTGGAAGTCTTTTCCTAACCTACTAATAATTGCTCGAGTAGATTTTCCTAAAACTGTGAACAACTCTGCTGGCCAAGAGTTTTTGTGATTTTGTAGGTATGTTAATTATTTCGTGTCATGTGGTGTCACGCTTTTAGTATTTTCTGGGAATAACTTTGGAGATGTTCTCATTGTAATTACTAGGGTGGCAAACGTGATTTTTGAGCCATTGAAACTGAAGTGAAATTCCGCGGGTGTAAAAAGTGCATTTCTATAGACAAGAAAGTTACATTGGAGAATATTTCTCTTCGCGTGTATTTTTAGGTATTGAGTGGGTGTTGGGTATGGTACCGTGGAGTTGTGCTGTCTACGGCAATCGCCTGGTACTGTTTGAATGGAAATAAATAATTTTCTAAATGCGTTGTAAATGATTAACAAGTTCATCAATAAATTGAAATATAGAGAAACGTCACCATGAGTCAGTAAGCTGCCAGCTTCACGATGATGCTCCCAGTCCGAAGCTATGATTGAACAGTGGATTATTAAATATATAGTCAAATTGTTAAAAATAGATGCAAATTAACATTTATCATGAAAATTAGATCTGAAATTCGTGGTTTTGCGTTGTGTCGAGTTTCATTCAGAATTTGTGATATGATTTGTTTAGATTTTTAAATGCAACTAACTTGCTTTGAAATTTTGTTTTGTTGGTCGGATTGTTACAGTGTAAGATAGTCTGCTTAAGGACATGCCACCAGCCTCGTTCGCGAGCCTGGCTTGTGCAGGATGTAAATCTGTTGCTGCCGCATTGTTCCCAGTTGTGCACACAATGGAGCAGGTATCAGCGGCGACAGAATTACATGCGGCACAAGGCAGGTTTGTCAATCGAGGCTTGTCCGTGTGTGCCTAGCTTTAGTGCAGATAGTTCTGTTTTTGGCATATAATATATGTTTGTGTGGTGTGTGTGTGTGTGGGGATGCATGGGATTTGCTTTGACTTGTGTTGACAAGGGAACGGTCTGTCGCCTCATGATATCTGCCTTGATTATTTTTTCAGTGGTGGTTGGGTTCACGTATAGTTCCGAAGCAAACTTTTAGATGCCGAAACAATACTGCAAGATACTTTAAAAATATTTAAATACATAGTTTTCTAGATCGTTTTGACATTGAAGGTTTCCGTTTTCACATCCTGTACTGCCATCAGCTACGAAAAGCACGGTTCGCTTCCACAGATGAACGGAGACCTGCGAATACTTTCTGATAACTGTATCATCTGTTGTAATACCGATAGGAGACTTTTGAGTATTTTGCAGTTTGTTTGGGCAGGCGATGCTTTGCGCGTGAGTGACGTGCGGGCGTGTGTGCAGGAGGATGCTGCGGGCGCGCGCCCGGGCGCTGCGCACGGGCGGGTGAGCGGGCGGCGCGGGGCGGAGCCATGGCTGCGGCGGCCCGCGGCGTCGCCACCCGGGGGCCGTGCTGTGGCGGTGGCGGCGGCGGCGGCGGCGGCGACGGGCCGGGCGGCCGGGGGCGGCGCGCGGCGCTGCTGCTGCCGTTGCTGCTGCGCGTGCTGGAGGCGGCGGCGGCGCTGCTGCTGTGCTGGGCGGCGGTGGCCGGCGGCGGCGCGGCGGCGGAGCGCGTGCGCGAGCTGGAAGTGTCGGAGGGCGCGCCCGTCGGCACGCGTGTCGGCTTCATCGGCGACGACGCGGCCGGCACGGCGAGCGCCGGCACGGCGGGCGGCGGCGGCGCCGGCGGCGGCCACGGCGGCGCGCTCGACCTCGGCGCGGCCGCGGGCGTGGGCGGCCCGCCCTACCTCATCGTGCCCGTGCCCGGCAGCGCCGTCGACTCCGACCTCACCATCGAGCACACCACGGGCGAGATCCGCACCAAGGTGCCGCTGGACCGCGAGACGCGCGCCTCGTACTCGCTGGTGGCCATCCCGCTCAGCGGCGAGAACATCCGCGTGGTGGTGCGCGTGCAGGACGAGAACGACAACGCGCCCACCTTCCCCACGGCCGTCATGAACATCGAGTTCCCCGAGAACACCCCGCGGGACGTGAAGCGCACGCTGCACCCGGCCCGCGACTTGGACCTGGGCGTGTACAACACGCAGCGCTACAACATCGTGTCCGGCAACATCAACAACGCCTTCCGCCTGTCGTCGCACCGCGAGCGCGACGGCGTGCTCTACCTCGACCTGCAGATCAACGGCTTCCTGGACCGCGAGACGACCGCCGTCTACAGCTTGCTGATCGAGGCGCTGGACGGCGGCAACCCGCCGCTGCGCGGCTCCATGACCGTCAACATCACCATCCAGGACGTGAACGACAACCAGCCCATCTTCAACCAGAGCCGCTACTTCGCCACCATCCCGGAGAACGCGACGGTGGGCACGAGCGTGCTGCAGGTGTTCGCGACGGACACGGACGCCGGGGAGAACGGGCAGGTGGCGTACTCCATCAACCGGCGGCAGAGCGACCGCGAGGGCATGTTCCGGATCGACTCGGCGACGGGGCTCATCGCCGTCAACCGGCCGCTGGACTTCGAGACGAAGGAGGTGCACGAGCTGGTGGTGGTGGCGCGCGACCACGGCATGCAGCCGCTCGAGACCACGGCCTTCGTGTCCATCCGCGTGACGGACGTGAACGACAACGAGCCCACCATCAACGTCATCTTCCTCAGCGACGACGCCACGCCCAAGATCTCCGAGTCGGCGCAGCCGGGCGAGTTCGTCGCCAGGATCTCCGTCAACGACCCGGACTCCAAGACGGAGTACTCCAACCCCAACGTGACGCTGGAGGGCGGCGACGGCCGCTTCGGGCTGGCGACGCGCGACGAGATCATCTACCTGGTGATCGTGTCGCTGCCGCTGGACCGCGAGCTGCAGCCGAACTACACGCTGAGCGTGATCGCCACGGACACGGGCAACCCGCCGCTGCACGCCTCCAAGACGTTCCATCTGCGGGTGACGGACGTGAACGACAACGCGCCGGAGTTCGAGCGCACCGTCTACTACGCGAACGTGCTGGAGGTGGCGGACCCGGGCACGTCCGTCTTCCAGATCCACGCCGTGGACCGCGACGAGGGCAACAACTCCGCGCTGGTGTACTCGATCCTCGACACGCCCGACACCCACTCCACGTGGTTCCAGATCGACCCGCGCTCGGGCCTCATCACCACCAAGTCGCACATCGACTGCGAGACGGACCCCGTGCCGGCGCTGACGGTGGTGGCGACGGACAACGGCGCCACGCCGCTCTCGTCGTCCGCCACCGTGCTCGTCACCATCCACGACGTCAACGACAACGAGCCCATCTTCGACCAGAGCTTCTACAACGTGTCCGTCGCCGAGAACGAGCCCAAGGGCCGCTGCATCCTCAAGGTGAGTACCCGCCGGCCAACGCTTTGTTGTTGTTTTTTCTTCTCTTTGCGGCGCCGGTGAATCGTGCGCGAGTGGCCGCCCATCGAACGCCTCAAGAAAAACCATGTGGTGCGTGTTTGTGGATGTCAGTGCAACGCAACGACCGGATGACGAGTGCCTCGTTTGTGTAATATGAATGTGGAGTGAGTAACGTCTTATTACCGGGCGTCGTAGTGATAATTTTTCTTAGCCGTGTCTGTGAACAGGGGACGTAGAAATCCTCATGGTAGTGAAAACCGCTGTGCTTTGCGCCTGAAATAAGGCTTAATTTTTTTTCCTGCGGTGTAGTAGTGATTTATTCTGCTTATTCCACTACCTTGCGCTGTAGTTAGTTACGTTCTGGGTGGTATGTTTGCAGATATGCGTTGAAGTCCGGGTGCTTAACTTCTACTTTTCTTTGTACTACTTTACTATGTACTGATGTTTCTATATGTATAATGTATTGCAGCGGTGTTATTCGGTAGAGCTTAGAACTCCTCCAGGTGGTAGGAAGTAGGCTTTCCCTCCTGGTGAATATGGAAGAGGACTGATCTAGTATGTTGTATCACGTTTACGATCGAAAGACGTAGTATTTATGCTAAATCGGCGGCAACGGTACCTCGAACGCATACCCCGGGTTTTATGAATGCGTCTGAATATTAATTGGATTTCATACAAAAATCACCCTTGATGATGTTTGCTTCGTGAACTCATTTCACGTCAAATCTTTCAACATATTGAAGTTGTTGGTACGCCTCTGTCTGTGCGGCGTTTACCTGCCCTTGTTTATGCCCTATTGTTAGGTGGAGCGAACCACCTGCCGTCCGCGGCCCGCATGTTTATTGTTTAAAAAACGGCGATCCGTACGTGAGAAGTGTGTTTACGGGAGAATGAGGGTTCGTGTACGTTGGGAAAAAATACAGGGCGGCCATTGAGAACAGTACGAGCGCAAGAGAACATTCATTGTCTTAATGATGCGAAATCGAGATGACATGCGACGAAAAGCGAGTGAAAATGGGAAAGTTTCCGGGCACTGTGTGTATATACTTTTGCATACCCCGTGCGCCATAGTGGTCTTGTCGATGAACTACGTTCGTGATGGATCTATTTTTAATGTAACAATTGGCGTGGGAAATCGAGAACCGGCAACCTTCTTTGGTCTGCCTCTGTCGGCACGATTCAGAATGTCTCTCTGCCTATTTCATACGAAAAAAATATCAGTAAAAGGCAAAGTGCGCTGTGCCTGGGATTAGTAATGATTTTGGTTCCCAGCGTCTGTGCACTGATGCTTTGCATCCATAAAATGACTCTAACACTACCACAAAACAAGAGTAAATTGGATACGAGGGACCGTTGATAGATATTATGACGTATCAGATATTCCAATAGATCTGTGGGTGGTAGTAAACATAATATTGACTTTCTGAAACCAGTTCTAAATGTAACAAGACTAATTACTAGTTACAAATATATTTTAAAAACAACATGAAATGTAATAAATGTTTCTTATTCTGCGATGTTTGCGAGACAATGCTATGTAATGTTTTTGAGATTCATCAGAATCAGTTACTGCAGATGAGACATTTATCACGGTTAAAATAGGCCAAATTTTAATGTTCTTAAAAAGTAGTAACATAATCATGAACGTGTATAATAATACTCAGCTTGACATACGGATTTGTACTTTGAGTTGGGTGATGTAAAATTCCGTCATGATTGAAGCAGGAATGGTGGAGAGGGAAATCTTTGAAATAGATTATGATTATAAATACTGGGTGCGACTTTTTATTTAGGAATTATTACAGGTATAGGCAAATTAATTTGTAAATTTCAGTGAAAATTTCCCTGTGTTGGTGTATATAGTAGAACAAGAAGATCTTCCAAATGTGTCTTCATATATAACTTCCTTCCAGTAATTATTTTATATTGTCTTCAGTAGTTAGTGCTATTGCTCAATATTTAAACCAAATCAAAGTTATTCTATGTATTGCTTATAATCAAGGGACCATTACGCAGTAGATCCTTCTCAATACTTGAACACGTTGAGTTAGTATTTGAATTAATATTTTTGAAGAGTTCAGTAAAACAAAATTGTGTTACTTAAAATACATTTATTTTAAAGGAATCTAACAATGGATGGAATATTTCTTTTAAGGTAGTACTGGTAGTCTTCGACTTCTTTTGTTGATATATCTTTTGATTGATTTACATTGCAGTGTGTGTTATATGTACTTTAATTAATTTACAAAGAATATCTTAACTATTACAATGAATAGTATATATATATATATATATATATATATATATATATATATATATAATCTCTTTGTATAATAATTTTGTCTTATAATTGTATTTTTCGATTTCAATGATAAATATAATTATATAATTAGGATTCTGGGGGAAACATAATACTTAAAATGACATGCCTCAGAATAAAATTAATCTATTAAAGAATTCTTAATTAGTAGAAAAGAATTGTTCAGAGGTTTTGCCGTACATTGTAAAATGCTTATTAAGTACCAAAATATAGCGATGTATATGTGAAATATTATTGTCCATGTCTATTAAATGCATACTGCAAATATACCACGATGACTTTGCATTTGCTATATATAAACATAAGTTTTTCCTATTTGATCATGGCCTGACATATCTCTAGGGTTTGTCTATTTGTACCTGTAGATGTATAGAATTACATGTAACACCATATACGGTTCAGAATTGTTGGAAATTTTCTCTTAAAAATTCATGGGTATTGTTACTCGAATTTACATATAACGAAGTATCATATATGACTTCTGTCAGGAATTCCACCTCTCAAAAAAAAAAAAATGTTCCGTATGAATACAATTTTCTGGGAAGAAATTGGTTCTGGCCAGTTGTGTTAGCATTGAAGTTTTAAAGTGATAACATCAAACATTTTTATTACTTCCAATACGTAATTTCTGTCTTATTGTATAAATGATATAAATTTGTAATTTATTAATTTTCATCCATTTGATCTATATGCGAAGGAGCCTATATTTTTGTTCTGGTAGATTAGCTGATGCGGCAGCAAGTTAAGTTAACGGTTTCCAAAGCAGGTTGCTTCTGGAAACCCCTGGCTTGAATGTTTAGCATTTTCTGTGCCTTGAGCATATTTCGCTTAGGAAATTGATGTGGTGATTATAAATAAAACACCTTCTCAGTATTAGTATCTAAGAGTATGCGAGGCCAAATACTGGAGCCACGTGAGGCGCGTTCATTGTACCAAAGTGGTGAAACAAATGGCTCATATTATGCTAAAAGAACTCTTCTAACACTCGAGATAAATGGAAAACTTTTTTTCGCCAGAGTGCTGTGTTTCTGTGCAGCCATTTTGTCCTGAGAATTGAGTCGTCGTCCTCATCAGTTCGGGCGAGAGACGAGGGGCGAGGGGCGAGGGGCCAAGAGTGGAGCTGTTGAGGCGAGGGACCAGTGGTCGAGAGGTGAAGGACGAGGGCCATGAGGCGTGGGCCGAGAGCTGAAGGGCGAGAGATTGGGGCACGCGAAGGTGGGAGAAGGGGTAGGGGGCGACAGGGAGGAGCGCGTGCAACAGGTGTGCGTGGGTGCGTGTGGAGATGTATGTGAGAGTTTCACAGGGACGCATCCTCACGCACCGCCTGCGTGGGCTGAGTAATGTCGAGACGAATCGCTGTCGAGTACAATGAGCTCTTGCGGCGTGATGTTTCTCATCATGCAGATGCATGGAAACGTAGAAAGCCGTAATATTGTATACGAAATATTGTGGTTTGAAATTTGTCTTGTATTTTATTCTCTTTCCATGTATTTTGTGTTGTCTTGAATGTACTCTTTCATGCATACCAGTTGTGGACTGCCTCTTAAACAAGTAGGAGCGATAGTATGCTTGTTTATTTTGTTATCCATTAAAGGAGTACTTAATTACTTTTACAATAAATATGCTGAAAATTAATTATTCTTAAACCCAATTCGTTCTTTGGAATTAAAAATAACATACACACACACACACGAAGAGTTGTCAGACCCATAAGCTTGACATATGTTTCTCTATGTATATCGACGCGCTGAATCCAAATCCAAAGTCAGAATTGCGCCACCGTCCTCCATTTTTTTATCGCGAAAAACACATGTGAATACTAGAGTTTAGTGTCTTGTAGCATTATGCCCCGTAGAACTCAAACGTTGTCAGACTCAAAGACTTGAAACATGTTTGTCGACGCGCTGAATCCCAATCCGAAGCCAGAAGTGCGCCACCTCCTTCCAGTTGTTGTTTTTTTAATCGCGAAAAACTGGAGGGTTGTGGCTTCAGATTCGGATCCAGCTCGTTGACATACGTAGAGAAACACGGGTCAAGTGTTTGGATCTGACAACAACCCCCGAAAACAAAAAAGACAATTTCATGGTGTTTTTTCGCGACTTATAAAAACTGGAGGGTGGTGGCGCAATTTTGGCTTCAAATTTTGGCTTCAGATTCGGATTCAGCGCGTAAACATACAAAGAGAAACATGCTTCAAGCCTTTGGGTAGGACATTTTTTTGTGTGGGTGTGTGCGCGCGCGTGTGTGTGTGACATTTGATGGTTCCAAGTGTACGGGCGTTGCTTGAAAGTTTTCTCTGGCCCTCTTCAAGTAGTCAAGTGCTGCTCTTCAGAATAGCGTGGAATGTGAGGTGTACTTATGTTACACATACGCATATAACGTGTGTTATTGTCGTGAGTAACGAGAATGCATATATTTTAGACGTGTTGACGTTATTACTGCTTGTAGTACATCAAACGTTATGACCGTGGAATCTCATGGGACTTACGGGCACAAGATCATAAACAGAAATTACGGCTCAATTATAATGAGATAAACTTTTGGATTTCGTTGAACTCCCTTTTGGGTTGAGTTAAATGTCTATTTTTTTCCTATATGATTTTGCAAAAAATAAAACGTTTCTTATATAATTTAAAAGAAATTTTCTCAGCACTTGAAAAATCCCAAATCCCTCGTATAAGAAATATTGGGGAAACTGGATTCAAGATTGTTCAGAAACGTATTTAATTGCCACAAGCAATATAGTTTTGTAGGTATATTTTTTATTCATAATACAAACACATTGGATCTGCACAGTTCTTTAAAAAATCAATATTTTTTACGATATTTTATACCGCTGTAATAATATCCAATATATTTTAATTCTTTTTCTTCGCATAAGATTTAACGTTGCTCTGTCTTCTTTGCGACATCGGTTATAAAGATTGATGTCCGGATACACGAGTTCGCAAGATCCTAACCATTCTCTTTGGTTCCTTCTCTCTCCCCTGCACCATGCGGTAATCCGCTAGTGCATGAAAGGCGCGACTTGTTTGTTCCATGAAGTCTGTGTAGATTATGGACGAATGCCCTTCCAAGGCCCCGCGCGCCTACCACCTCTGAAACCAGGGTGTTGGGAGTTGCATAGAACGCAATGGAGCACAGTTCCATTTCGACTCCTCTCTATTCCGTGTCCGTGCAGTCCCCTGAAGCACATATGTAAAAGGAAGCGTGAACAAGAATTTCACTCAGAAATTTGCGGTAATGAGAAACAGTGAACGTGCATTTTAGAAAAGACAGCTGAAAGTGATATAGGTATATGCAGATTAAAATATATACAGTTTGATTTTGAAAAATTATGAAAATATTATTATTATATTATTATTATTATTATATTATTATTATTATATTATTATTATTATTATATTATTATTATTACTATTATTATTATTATTATTATTATTATTATTTAGTTTGGTATGCTTCTCCTAAAAAGGATAGAGATTATACCAATTGCTTGTACATTTTTTCAATTCTGGAATGATTTTGTGGACACTACATTGAAATCCTCCCAAACATAAAGGAATAATTCAGAATACTTTATTTTATTGTTTATTGCTTACATTACAGTACTTCACAAAACACCAGGCCGAGTGACCGCTCTATGCTGTAACTAATACAACATTAATCGTCTCATATTCCGAATAACCGATTCAGCTACGTAATGAATATGTAATATCCTGTCTTAACGACGGCAACGATCATATCTGTTTCGTAGACAATTAAAGTCTACCTTAATCTTTGTCCTCACTTAGAGCGAGACCCCAAAACACCCCGATCCGGAATGTCGGATGCTTCTCTTCGTGTCCTTGCAGGACTCTTTCGCCTCCTGGCAAGACTGGGCGGGAGACATAACCTCTTTCATAGCCATCATTTTTTCTGAATTGACACAATTTATTCACCACAAATTTTCATATCACATCCCCGTTATGAATACATTTCCATTTTATACTTTAATTCAAGATATTTGAAGCAAAAATATTTTTTCCCGACCTCTTTTTAGGGGAAGAGGATCCGAACTAAAAATCCCACTCCTGAAGTATTTCTGGATCCAACCCTGCTTGTTACATCCTGCGCGTGCCGTCTGTTGTAAGAAGTTTGGGGGTGATATAGGAGATTTGAACTTTGGATGTGGTAATCATGAACAAACTTACAGAGGTGTAGTCAAGCCTAAAGTTTAAGTTACCTATCCGAGATTTGCGTCTTAAAACGCGCCGTGTTTGCTTTCCGTGTATTTCCCCTTGAATAAATATTGTAGTAAGCTGCACTTCTCGCCCCCCCCCTTTTGCTTCCATTCAAAAATAATTTCCTCAGTTTTATGGAGTTCAGTGCTTCCATTCTCTCTTCTATTCACCTTTTCACTTTATTTTCGGAAATTATACTTACTTATTTTGATCTTAAAGCCGACGAAACACTAATCGTCAACGTATATCAATTCTCAATTTTATATTCGTTTGCATTCTTTTTCACAAAATGTTTCTGATGCATAAATCTTTCGATACGATCGCGAAATAATTTTAAACTACTGTAATTCATTTTCGTTTCAGATTGTTCTTTTGTGCGTTCACACCAGCCGTACAATTCAGTGCATACTCATTCTTTTCTATGTAAATTTGAATTTTGTGGTGGTAAATACATCCGGAGAATTGACACAATCATACTAGAAAAACATTGTAGTCAAAGAAATACTCAGAAAAAGTACTTAAATGTTATGTCGCAGCAAATATGGGACCGTTTTCGATTTCGGATTTAAAAAATGCTAGCTTAGTATTCATAGCGGCAGAAATACCGGCTCCTTTCGTGCTCTGTTAACAATTTGGTACGGATTAACAGCTTAGTGCCGGCCTTTGTACAAGGTTGATGGACATATATTTTGCTTGGAGAGGCTATTCTGCAAGGGAGACCTATAAGGGTGGTTTGAAAATGTATTGAAGGGCAGGGAGTCATTTTTAAAAATTGAAAGAATTCTTTTAATTGACTTTATATATGATTATAACTTTAATTGATAAAAACTCAATTTCTGCATTGGTAATTTGTAAACAGGATGAAAATATAACATTTAAACAGTCTTTTCTAATATCATCTCACAAATCATATCTGGTATCAATTTAAATTTGAATAGAAAATTTTTAATTCTGTACATTTTCAACGGGGCTCATACCACCCTCTTCTTGGGGCCGCCATTACAGTCCGACAGTTGCCCTTCCTCCAGTGCCCCCTTCAACGAGAAAAGGAGGATATATATTCTGGAAAGTTCAACTGGAAGTTAATTATTTATATTCTTATATACTTACCGCTTTTTCTCAGCGGACTCAGGGAAACGATGAAAAACTCCATTGACATTGGGATGGAAGATTCAAGAGGCTTTCCAAACGAGGCTTTCCGGTCGTGCTTACACATTCAATCTTCTAGAATTATACAATACGAAAATTAATTACAGGATTTGGATTATTGAAAAGTATTTTCCATAGAGCTGAATTTTAGTTTTTTACTAAATGATTTGGACCCATAATATTATTATTACTCCTTCAATTATTATTACTACTGGGATCCGTCAGGACAACGTTTTCAGTATTTTCGTTGTTAATCCTCCTTCCTCCAGGACACTGCTTCTCGTTCACCATTTCACTCCCTCGCATACCCGCTCCTCGCGACACGCTCGCCCCCCCCCCCCGCACCGCCCTCTCTCCCGACCGCGCCCGCGCCCTCGCCTTCACCTCCCCCCCGCCTCGTCACCCGCCCCCGCCCCGCCCCCGCCTCGCCCCCGCCCCGCCCCCGCCCGCGGCCCCGCCCTTCGCCTCCCGCGCGCTCCTCCGCAAGCTTTTGTTGCCGCTTGGCACATTTCCGGCGAGGAGACAACGGGCGGGGCGGGGGCGGGGCGGCCCGACTCCAGCGGAAGGAGCCCAGCGCGGTGTCTCCGGCTCGCTCGGATACATCATACGCGGGGACGGCTGCTCGATATGTTTAAATGCCGGTGTCCCAGCGGATCTTGTTAGCGGATGAATTCTAGCCGCGCGCTCCACGCCCTGGTTATTTAGAGAGACCGGTGGCGCGCCGCGACTCCACCGCACTCCACTCCACTCCACTCGACTCCACGCGGCACGGAGCGGCGCACGGCTGGCCGCCCCCGCCACGCCCCCAGGCCTCCCCCGACTATTCGCTATAGAGGACTACACATGCCCACAACATGGGACTGGTGTACACGTCCGTGTGGACAGGAGCGTCTGTGATCACAGCCGGGTAAAATTATGGGCCCCATTGGTGTTTAGAGATCTAGGAGGAGGAACCGAGTGGTACGTCTTAAAGAACTTTATTCCAGGTCCGCACTAACCATCACGTTTCAGGGAAATAGAGTTACGTCATGAAGTGTTACGCCAGACCAAAGGTAATGTGAAAATCGTCTTTGTTAAATAAATGAATTGACACAAAAGCTACTGATGTTCACTGTTGGCATCCAAAATTTCATAATTGGTATCTCATAACTTTTCACAAGTTCTAAATTCAAAAACCAATTATTTTCTTATTTAATGGAAGCACAACTCCTTAACTTCTCCGATCTCCTTTGCTCTTTTGATATCTAACTTTCAAAGTGAATTATAAAACTTTGTTGTATCCGAAACTCGGCGAGTATACATTGCTAGTTACAAACTAAACATCTCCGTGTTCTGTCACCATTTTGAAATGTGTTGTGGAGTCTAAAACTGTCAGAAATCAAACTTCTGATGAAATGTTTAGGTAGACTTTAACGAGGAATACATTCCCAACATTTTCACAATAGTACCCGTATTTAAGTGTCAAACATCCCCCTTTTATGCTGTTTTTTCGTGCTTTCTTCATTGACAAACTCCGAAGGCTTGCTGGCTATCAAGACTTCATCGGCGAAATGAGATTACCTGTTTAGGACTAGTGATTTTTGGTTTCAGATTGTAGGGTTATTTTAATGAGTCTTTCTTGTCTCGTTCGCATCTCAATCTCGCGCTTTCCTTCTCACACTGCAATCATCCCAGAAGTCGTATTTCGGGGCTGATTTCTGCGCTAGAAACTCTTTGGAGGGAGCCGCAAACATGGAGCCCGTCCCTCCGACCGAAACTGATAGCCCAGAGCTCGACGTTACGCCTGAACCTAGTATTTGCCATCTATTATGGTGGAATCCAACTGTTTGTGATGAATTACTTCGGATACAGCTACTATTATTTTAAAAGCTGCTGTTTGTTGAGATAGACTCTGGCGGAAAAAGTTCATCAACTTTAGAGTCTCGTTTCTCCTTTTAAATGCCGAGAACGGAAATTGGCGTGTTTCGGCAAGGGATTTGTATTTTAGTTTTGAGAAAGAAAGGCGAAACGAAAGGTACCCGTCATAGGATACTGTATGTATGATTTTGTCGGCAACACAAATGGCCTGAGAATCGAATGTTGTTTTTTGCGTACTATGAGAGCGAGGTCATTTTTATGTGAGAACTCTGTGAGCAACTTCATTACAAACAGGCATGAACCTCTCAGTCCGATTTTGATGAGTAGATTTATTTTGGGTGTGTCAAATCTTCGTTGCCGCAGTTCTTCGGAGAGAAAACAAAGAAATAACGCCAAGTAAGACTTGTTAGATCAACGATCGTGATTGTTCTTGATTGAGCAATACAGAAGATATTAGAGTTGGCAGCAATAGGAGAGTACGGTTTGAGAGGCAATTCCGTGAAGTGTGGAAGGATGATTATCTTCTCACGTTATATACAATCCTTTCATCTCAATGGAAACTTCGGAGAAAGTGGAAATCAGTAATAACATTATAATCGTTTTGTCTGTGACCAAGCGTATACTTCTGTATTTGGTTACAATATTTTAGTAATTAAATTTTAAATAAATTAATTATTTAAATGTCTAAAATTTGTTATGTATTCCATATGAAATTCGCAGTATTTAAATGTATTTATTATCTTCATTGACGGTTTTTTTTAGATACTGCATTGGTCTTCTCAGTAGATGCTGATGAAGGCATAGTTATTAAAGTCTATATTTTGAATAACTCTCAGAAATAGGAAATATCTGATAGTATTATGTTGTTTCTTTCTCTGGTCGTAACCAGTACCATGTTGATATTTCGTAAGACATTTAATCATATGGTCTTCCACCTCCTACAAATTGTTTAATGTTAACAATGCCGTATATGATTTTGAAATAATGGATGTGAAGTGTATACATGAAATCGCATATGTGATGTTTCTTTTTTTATCGCAGTTGTCAGAAAAAGCACGTAAAGCGCGTTGCTTATATTTGTGATTTTTCTTTATTCAACAAGATTAATCTCCTAGGAAAGCTGGTAGCTAAAATTCGTGATATTTAATGTGTCAGTCTTGACAACACCAATCGCATTAAAGCTGATGATCGCTGGGAAATCTGGTTCTAAAAAAAGCCTTGCTACCAGATGCAGGTAGTGTATTTTCCTGAAAGCTTTTGCTGTTCGTTAAACACAAGCAAAGTAACTCATTTAATTTTTTACAGCAATTTTTATTGTACTATAAAAAGCCGTTTATTGGATGTTGCTGGAAGCGCGTTGGATCTGAGATAACGTGTGGGGGGCGGGGGTAAGAGCTAAGAGCCAGCCAGGTTTTGTCCACAGCGGACCTCTGCTACACGTCGAGATTGGGCAACGGACAAATGCAAATTGAAAATAATATAGCTGTATTGAAAAACGACAGTCTTCAACGGCCAAAAGGCAAGTTATTGTGGAAATATCGGCATGGCTGAATATGACGGGCCACGCCTGATGTTTTTACTGTTTGAACCAGTATTGTTCTCTCTACTTAACTGGTGATAAATATAAACGAGATAATTCGTAAAATAAAAAAAAAATATTTGTATATTTCCCAATATCACTAAAAGATTGAGGATTGGATGAAAAAGGCTACTCTAAATCTCTTTCGTTGATTGTTCAGGAAGCACATTAACAAGTCGTAAATTTGATGAGAACATTTTACATTACCCAAGAAATACGATTTGAACAGGTTACTTTGCGTAGATGTTTCAACCTTTCCTCGATTGGTGTCGCACACTAAGGCTATTTTTTTCTTTAAGAATTGAATTCATTTTTTTATTACACACATTTCAAGTAGCCCGATGTTATAATAGTTGTGAAAAAAAACAACAAACAACGATTACATCTTAAGTCGGGAGATCCAATACGAGTCTTCCCAAGGTTCGCGCGTCGATGGTGTGCACGTGTGAATCTCGCGACCAACAATGCTGCTCGCACGCCTTTGGGCGGCCTCCGCTCCCCGCAGCACCACAAATACGCCTCTCCCGCACACGGACACGATTTAAACCTCTTCATACGCAATTCTATTCCGGGTGTGAAATTTATTCATTTGCATAGTTGTACTCAAACCAACTACACGGGCACAAGCCTTCAGCAGTCACTTCTCTGTGCAACCAGGAAGCACTAGCCCTTAAGGGTTTGTAAAGGGCTCAAATTAATAATAATAATATTATTATTATTATTATTATTATTATTATTATTATTATGATTAAGAATAAGAAGAAGTAGTTGTAGTGGAAGAAGAAGAAGAAGAAGCATTTCATAATATTTTGGAAATTGCGTGAATTTATTTGAATAATGTGCAATTACTGTGCAACAGTTTGATGTATTTCTATTTGATTGATATCGTCAAAAAGTAGTAGCAAAATTCAAGATTCAAAATCCCCCCCACACATACACTCTTATTATACATAGTTGAATGATTTGTTATTGAATAGTTTAATGAACTAATATACTCATAAAATATAAAGTTTAGAACTTTGTTTACGAGTTTAAATTCAAACTATGTAAAGTGGAAAACTACTTTTATTAGGAAGATTTATAAAATATCGTTTAGATGTTTTAGTTTCAATTTTTTTATAATAAATATACAAATTGAATGCAACGTTTGTTTTATTAGTACATATTACCACAGACAAATTCAATAGAATCTATCCATGAATTGTTCCAATCATATCATTGTGTCAAAGAACACTTAGTTCCCGTGAGAGAAAGTGCTGAAGCTTCCCCAAGGACTGGCCTTCTTGATTTTGCACATTTTGGGTATGTTTTGATACTTGAATCGATGCGATATATGATATCGGTGCCAATAATAAGTCAAGATATCAGGAGGTTATTCCAATATATCCCCATACCTTATTGCTCACATTCTAGATGAGCTAAAATGCCAAGTTCTAAAATGCCAAGTACTCGTAAACCCAGTTTTTTTTATTGGAAACAAGACCCGAAGGTCTTCACTTTGGAAATTCGTATCCTACGGGAAAAACTGAATATCTCTGTAAAATCGTAATTATTATTATTATTATTATTATTATTATTATTATTATTATTATTATTATTATTATTACTAGAGCATGTAAATTTCTAATATTCAAATATTTCTGACCACTCCTTGTTGGTACTTTTATTCATCATTCAACTATATATACGTGGTGAAAGTGTAAGGTAGGGATTCTGGAGCTCAGGAAAAGTACGCCAATGACGCGTCTTCCTCGTACGCCACATACATTTCTTCGAAATCAATCCATTCCAATCCAATCCAATCGGACTTTGGCACGCCGCCACGATGAGTGCGTCTGACCCCGCCGGCCCCCAAGGGGTGAGCGGCTGCTGCGAGCTGGCTCCGAAGCCGCGCCCGGCTGCCGCTCCCAGCGCGCCGCCACCAGATTAAAAGCCGCCACATAAAACGGGCTTTTCTTCTCTTTTAAAATACTGTCGTGATAGTCGGCCGTGTCGGGCGCAGTCGTAATCGCGGCCGCCGGCGCCGTTGACGTATGTGTCCCCGTGGACAGTGGGCGGCCACGGGAGACCCGGTCCATCCCCGCCTCGGAAGGGGATGATCTGACGTGTCTTGTCGAAACCTTCGATTTCTTTTAGTATTAGCTCGTTTGTGACTCATATTCAAAATATTAGAGGCTGAAACTAACTGGAAGTTACTCTGAAAAAACACTAATAATTCGTGATTATTTCGATTACACGTAGTCAGGAATTGGTCAGCCCTCAAAAAGGTATCCCTCGCAGTTTCCTTACCTATGGAACCGGTCGGTCTGTGCTTATCTTATATATATATATATATATATATATATATATATATATATATATATATATATATATATATATATATATATTGCGGCTCACAAAACTGTCAAATGCCATCGTTAATACGTTGTTGGTCCCGTTCTTGAATATATACATGCAGCATTGAGAAAGTTTTTCTCGTTTTTGTGAAAATTGCACGAGCGAATATCAAATAAGAATCTTGCAAAGAAATGCAAGGAATCTTCTTAGCCAGTTACTGAATGTGTATAATAATTATATATTTATTTTACAATTTTTATACTGATGCGTTAAATAGGCTTGATATTGTGTTGTTATGAAATGGCTTATAACTAACATTGTAAAGTATCTCGAGGTGAATTCTCACATTTCTATGTTTTTTTTGTTCCGCTTTTGCTTCATCCATTGCTGATATTTTATTTATTTAAAGTCAAAAAATAGTTAAAAACTGCATGTATTATTGTTACCTTATTAAGAGTAAAAGGGAAACTTTCGTAATTTAAATTTAAAATTTTGTGTTGAAAAATGTACTAATGTACATTTCTAGTTCATTTGTACTGGACGTTAGAAGTGTCCAACTCTAGTATGTCGACTAACGAACTGAATGTAGAAGCAAGAAGGCGAAAACGACGGGAAAATGCAGGGATATCTGATTCAAAAGACCAGTGGCCGCCTTAAAAAGGCAGAGGAAATGAATTTTTGTTGGGGTGGAGGGAGGAAGAGAGCGGTGGGGTGGCTTTACCGAAGCGTCGTGCACCTGCCAAACGAGCTGTCTACGGTATCGCCACCCGCTTCGGGGTCTTAATAGTCCACCGTAGGGGTTGATCAATCTGATGTTGTTTACACATGGAATGCGCCACTTCTTTTCAACTAGAAGGCTTTTATCTATTTTTATTAGGATCAGGGGAAAAACGTGATTCTGAAGTTAGAGAATGAAGATGTCTCCAGAGGAAGACATGTCTGGATTACCCGCACTGTAGCTCTATTGAAATAAACGTCATTCAGTCGGAAATTGTTCTTACTTTCACGTCTTCATGTAAGATTGAGGCATGGTTTACTTCTTCATCCATCACGTTTGATATCTGGACCTTTATTTCATCCAAAATCATCCGTCAACATTCTCCCTACCATCACCCATCCATCCGTTTTCGAAATCCATTCTATATTGTGACTTTATTCCTCCAGGGCGCCTCCCAAGAGCGGTCTCTACCTGTTTTAGCCCCGCGAAAGTCAGAAAAAGGTCACATTGTTATTTGTCATTCTGCACATGAGAGTCGTTTTAGGTTTCATCGATAGCGACCCTGGTCTTCTTAGTGCTTTTCTCATAAACCATTGCAGCAAGTGCACTTGGAGGGACATGCATTTGGTTGATGCATCGCCTCTGACCGGGAGGTCTTCGAGTTCGAATCGCATCTGTAGCAGATGTTCGGCACTAGCCATGGACCAAGAATAAATTCAGTCTTTGTCAGGAGAATTCTAGGGGCTCTCACCTGTAGTTACGGTGGTTTCTCCGATCAATACCAGGTGAATTCCGGAGCAGTACATAACAAATGGGCCGTGAACTGCGCGTTATCTTTCCTTCCTCTTCCTTGACCTATCCTCTCCTCTTACACACACATACACGTTCATGCATTACATTACTACATATATCGGGAGACCAGTCGGGAGCTTCCGTAGAGGACGGGGGGGGAGATACCGGGAGAGGGAAATCCCCCAAGCCGACGTTTATGTGGGCGCCGGATATCACCGTCCAGCGAGGGAGGAACGCCGCCTCCTCCCGGGATAAAACATAGATACATATACAAGAAGAGGACTAATAACCATAGCAGATGACGTGCCCGGAGACATCCATCCATGAAAGAGTAAATTTTGAGTCGGGTGTCGTGCACGTGGTCTCGCCGATCTGACCGCCACCGCGCCCCGCCCCACGCACACGCTGGCTCCTTGGACGTGCCTCGCTTGCGTTAGGCGGCGCAGGCCGCGTTCTTTGTCAGCAGCTGTCATCCTCTGGGTTCGTATTCGGAACGAGCTGGGCTAAACATTGGAAATGATGTCTGTGGGAAGAGCGAGCGCTTTGTCCGCCCGGCGATCACGACCGCTCGCGCATCCCTGCACTCACCCCTTAGCCACCTTTAGCCACCGCCCCTTGAACCCCACCTTCCCTCCTTGCCATCGCTTCCTTGCTTTTCTCCCTTGTCGCTCGCCAAGCTTTCACCCCTCTCCTAATCATCAGAAGAGGAATTGTGAAATAGGATATACCAAAGTAAATAATCTACAACTACTTTGAGCGATTCACCTACATTTATTGATTGGGTTGTTTCATTAACCTAGATACATTGTATTTTTGTTATAAGATGACAAACAGAACTCGTGATTATTGTCTTCTAGCAGTGCACCTAAAAACCTTAACGTAGGAGCCCTCTTTTAATGCGTTTATGATTACTTTTGATAGAAAAGTTTCTTACTTGGAAAGCGGTACATGGAACATAAACCTGTAGCGTACGTGCAGCTACTGGAGTGGGTTTCTGGGCTACATTTACTACTTCCTGTGCAGTTTTATTCGCGTCGCCACCTAACGCGCTATTTTTTTCTTTCTCTGATGCAACTTGTATAATTATCTTGTAAAAGGTGATCCATTGGAAGGAAAAATATATGCAGCGAATATTTTGACACCCCCGTAGTTTCAATACTTCTTTACATTGACGTTTGGATTTTTCTTTATTAATCTTTAACAGGGAAAACGGTGCAGCCCCAAGAAATTCAAAGCGTACACCTTGAAATATTTCTCACGTAATGAAAATTATACATCTGTGAATAAGATATTCCATTCCGAAGAAAACTCAGATTTTGGAAGCAGAAAATGACGATTTCCATTTGTTGAGGATCATTTTCAGATACTATTTCCTCCTGGAGACAGTTTTTGAATGCTATGCTCATTTCGGAGCGTAGACGTGGAAGGAGGCTTTCATCCTTATTCCATGCCTGTTGTAGTTTATTTTCCCTTTTGATGAAGTGTTTATGGCTCAGTATTGTTATATTGTAGATATTAAGGCTGATTTATTAATTAATGAAATAGAATTTTAATTACGGCTAGAATTGCAAGAAAACCGAACGGTCATCTGAAATTAAGATTCAGTTCCGACAATACTTTTAGGAATATATAGAACGGGTTGTAATTGTTTATTCTTGTGGTATGGTTAGGGTTTATGCCTAAGTTGGATCCAGATATTCGTATGTTTAGTATTTGCACGAGAGTAGAAATGGATGGATTGGTATATCAAGTTCTGGGTACTGGGTTCAAAGTAGACTTCTTTGTGTAGTTTCCTGTGTGATCTGAACCTCTAAGCGTTAGCTATTGTCCGTAGAAATTTATTTTGTAAGATTTGGATTTTATTTACGTTTGTATGTCCTCTCTTTTCTGAGAGAGTAATAACAATTGTGGTTTGCCTTTCCTGCTCACTGACGGATGACAGAGTTGATCACGAGGAGTGAATGATGCTACATTGATGCCTTTGCCGTTCGAGACGTAAAGACACATCCTTATTTTATAACAATTGGTTAAAATGATGGTCCGTACGAAGTTATGTTGCCATCCGTACTAATTATAGGTAGCTACAAGATCAACTGACGAAGAAACCGAAACATCTTTTGAAATGTGCTGGTAATTTCAAATTGAATTAATAGAATAAGTAACATGAACATACAAATTTTGCTTCTCTTTACTTATTTCAACTAGAAATAATTATATATATAAATATATATCCTTTTTGTTTTCAAGAGATGTTGAGAGTGCCTTCATCTCTTGCACCAGAATGATGCAGACTGCCTGTGAAGAAAGGTCAATGATTCGAGATTGGCGACCGCCCAAACATTGACGGTCTCCTGACCAGTGTGGAACTCAAGGGATCTTGCAGAACGTTGCATCCCACAGTGTGTCTTTTCAGCACAGATGAGTGTAAAAATGCCGAGAGTTAAACAGTGTCAATTCATAACAGCCTTAATATTTTTGTACTTGCAGTTTAGTTCATATCGTGACAATAATATGGGGAAAATTGCAATGATTTTGTGCACCATGTTTTAGTCGGTTGTCGTCATTATTTTATGAGAAGTGGATACACAGTTTCAGACAATTGCCGGAGCAGTAATCTACGCTGCGGACAGTGCGATCTATCCTTCCCTCTAAGACTCATTACGTCGGAAGCTATTACTGCTATGGATGTCACCTCGTTGTCATTATCTTTCGAGGCGGGACTTGACTCTAAGCGTAATGAAAACATCCCTCTCCCCAGGAGTGGCTGCTTGGAGTTCAAGAACGTGACTCCATCGTCCTCGAAGACCATCAACTGTCACCGATAGTGTACGCGTGACAACACGTAGGGGCACTGAATCTTCATGTTGGCTGCCCGGCGTCAAACGATGCTTATTGAGACTGCTATCAATAAAATTCTTGCAAAAGAGAAGTAGGTACCCCCTATCCCACGAGGCCGTCAGACCAAGGTGCGACCTGGGCTCCAGCGCCGTCCGATAAGAAAGAAGAGCATCGCCATTCCACAGTGGCGTGTAGAATGCGCCGGGCAGGGCAGTGGGAGTCTGGGCTGCGCTCGTAAACGCCAGTGCAGTGGACGGACACGAGGCAACCCCTTCGCGGCGGAGGCGGAGGCGGCGGTGCACGGTGGTGTGAAAGAGGCACAAGTTGGGCAAAATGAACATTTTCAAAGTTGTCCCGTTTCCATTTTTGAAACACGTTTGGGCGACCCGTGATGTAGTGGTCAGACCGCTCACCTCCCACTTCTGGGTAGCGGGGTTCGAACCTCTGTCGGTCCTTCTGCCATTCGGGGTGACAAACCAGCTTCGCTTGTTACCTCTGCCTATCATCGTACCATGGTTCCGTCTTTCGTAACATCATCTCCCATCGAAACCGTACATTTCAGATGCACCCGAAAAGGCTAGGCGATGAGCATTATAATAATGATTATTCAAGTACATTTGAATAGAAAAAATTTCCGATGCTCCAGGTTATCTGTTCTTAATTAATGCGAGACGGACCGCAAATGTCAGGCTTTTTTAAGAAACCGGACAATATATAATTTCATCCGTTGTCCAAATTTCTAAGATTTATTGATTTCTCATTTCTTTATAACTATTTACTAACTTTCTAATTTTATATTAAAAATGATAATTACTACTTTCAAATTATTGTGTATTCTCGTATTCTAAGAAGTTAACAAACATAATCCTTTTGCTATCGTGTCTGTAATATTTTTTCTATATATTCACAAAAATTTTCATTTTTCATCTCTGTCCGTGTACCTTTAATCATTTTTTGAATCCAAAGATATTTACAAGTAGTTTCTATAGTGTTCAGTTATATTCCTTTATTATCTCAATGTTACACATTCCAAACTCCGATGTGATTTACAATGATGTTATAATGTCTTAGCTTTGTAGATCGAACTTTTATTGTATCATTTCTTCTGATAAGGGTGGCCACTTTCTGAAAAAAAAGAGAGAAAAAAAATGACATTTCAAGCATCTAGGAAAGCTGAACAGAATAATTTTTAACGCAATTGTACAACTAGATATTTTCCTTAAAAAACATTGATACAACGTTATTTTGGGCACAATTTGTATTTTTTGAAAAAGTATTTTTAATGTCGTATTTTTTCGGTTAAATGAGAGAAATGACGAATTGGTAACGTGCTCCATTCTCGTTTATGTTTAATATGTTCTTTGATTATCGTGAAAGATTCTACATATTTTATCAATGAAAAATAAAAACAATATACCGAAAAAACGGGAAAAGCTGGTATTTTTTCTAGGAAGTAGTGACCACACTTTTTACGCAAAAGCGATATTTTGGCCCGCCTTTTGTGATTGTGGACCATAGTGCAGCGGCGGAGCGGGGAGATGCTCCCAATCCGCCCCGCAAACGCGCCATTTCACGGATTCCCGAGGGATGGGGCCGGCGCGCCGCGCCGCGCCGCGCCGCACATGCACATTTCTCATGAGGCTCCCGCAGCCCGTCCACCAAGCGGGCAGGGCTGGGCGGCAGTGGGTGGCGTCGCGTAGGCGGAGGAGCAGAAGAACCGCTTTCTAGGCCCTCCGGGTTCCTGGGCCTTTGCCTTTGCCTTCTACTTTATGGAGAATTGTATTGTCAGCATGAGAGTATTGGGGCAGAACCATAATCAGCAACAACAACCCCCCTCCGTTATTTGTAAATGTTAATATCTTGATTTTGGTGAAAGTGGGGTTATTATACGTTTTGTTTGTATTTATGAAGGGCTTGGGGTGGTATCAAAATAACACACACTTCGACCGAATTCGAAATGTTAACATTAGAGGAGGGTTTGCTTTGACCGGTGTGGTTTATCTTGTTACTGGCCGAAGCCCTTGAATTGGCGATATGAAATACTATGGTTGGGATGATATTCAGAATGTGTGATGGTATGAGAAGGCTACGACGTCACAACCGCAAGGTGGAAACACCAGCGTCTTACGCGAGGTTCGATTCTTCTGCATTCGGCGCGAGATTTTGGACGGTGCTCTAAATCCGTGTGCCACTGAGGCGTGACTGACACTCCGTACTTGACAGGTCAATGTATTGCAATAAATACCAGGATGTCTTTTTCCATGGATCAACATTATATATCCATATATAATCCAGACAATATCCATGTAGCAACATATATTAACTTTCGTTAAATACGGCAGAAAATAATTGATCAAGCCGAATGTACTTACTTTACGAAACGAATGCCTGAAATTGTTAGGTGCAAAAAGTAATATAACAAAGTGTCGCATCGTATGCTATTTAAGTAAGTGGGAAATAGTATGTTTCTGGGAAAGCATTTCCCAGTGTATGCACATGAAGAGCCAGAAGGCCAGAAGGGAAGGGATGTCACTCTGTTGAAAGATGAATGATTGAAGAATCTATTTATTAAATTTTAGAAAATCGCCACCGTAGTAGTTTTGGAATGGCTGGAATAGAATTCACCTTGTGAACACATCATAAAATCCTTCTTCCAAAAACGTAACTCGTGTGCTATGAAGAGCCATACTCCCACTCTTTACACTTGACGAGGCAATCGCGCTACGTCTGTGCTCGGTGGCGTCGATGTTTCCAATTGTTCCTGGCTTGAGCACCGGGCGCCCTGAAGCACTGCTCTTACGACACCAGTCGTCGATGTGTTTGAGTTGTTATGCGCGCCCGTCTTTGTCACTTCTGCCCCTTGGTCATCCGACTCCGTGCCCCACCTGACACCAACACTCTCAAAGCATCCGACCTCGTTGCTGGCGTCTCTGCGACGCCCCATCAGTCCGTCTGCAGAATCAATTAAACGACCATTGCACATCACAGAGATTTCAACGTAGCCTCCATAAATCAATTAGATTATCTCATGTGACGTTTGATCGTTTCAGTCCGTCGCAACGCATGCCACTTTTGGGTTGCATACTTCAGTTTAATGAAACTGGCAATGTACCTCGTTGAGATGTACGTTTTGTGTAAGAACTCGACCTGTTTGAACCCGTACACATGCGTGTGGGACTAAGGTTTCTCGCGCAAATTAATTCTTCAACGATCGGGTTTCGTTATCGTACCTGTCTTCAGATGTATCGTTTCGTTGCCAACTCCGTCTGTACCGCCTCCCGTCTCCATCGGTTACTTGCCCTCAACTCATCGTTCTTTTCCATCGTTATTTTCTCTTGTGATTTCCCATCCTGCTGCTTTATTTTCGGAAAATTTTGTTGCATGCGACCTCGACATCTCGTCAGCTTTGCATTGTGGTGGGATAATGCATCAATTTCAGCGACGAAGAAATGGGATCAACTAATCATAAACATCTCTCGTGTTTAAACTCCAAGCTGTGACGTGAAACACGTTAAATGTCTTGTGGGTTTTCCGGTGGGTTTCGCTGCCTCTTTATCTCATTCTTGTTGGGTTTTATTTGTCGGTTTTTTATATAATTGAATCTCTTTCATCACCGAAAGTAGAGGGTACTTTGGAATCTTATTCCTGATCTACAACACCGGTATTAAACTCTTTCATACGTGCGTCCGTTGGCGGTGAGATACACGCTCGATTCCTGTTTAAATACGTGCGAAGCCTCATCGCCATGATCAGCGTTTAGATGGGGTGGCAACGGGGTGGCACCGTCTAATTCACGGACGGTGATGTGAAACATATAAAAGAAGGGCAAAATTGGTCTCAAATCTGCCCAATTTACATCATTCAAATACATATGAGGAGACAAATGCTCAATGCTACATGTTTCTTGCTATCTTTTTACATGTTTTAACATATTTGTTTAGATCCGTAAGTAAGGGAGGTTTTGAAGAAGCCGGACGAATCAATTTCTTAGAAAAAATTCTTAGCGTTAGCTCTTTTAATGTTTCTCTCCTTACTCCTTGATAGTTTCTAACTATATTTCTCACAAAAACATGATTGCTGCATTCATATTATTATAAGTCAAACCTGCTAGATCCCACATAACGTTTAGATTTTTCTGACATAATCTGCATACAAATGTATGTTATGATATATTTTAATAAATACTGGCAAAAATGTCCGTGATGGTTTCGTATCTACCTCTGGCCACGTGGATAACTTCAGTTTAACTTTAAATATAGAGTTCTAGAGATACGGTATTAAGAAAACAAGGGCCGAGCGCGATACGTGTGAGGCCCGTTGTGTAAAGGATGTTCGTGGCCTGTTGTTCTGGCATCCTCCTTGAACTGAGCGAAGGGATCTGCGGAAACGACCAGCCTGTCTCTAGAATTCTTACCGAGACCGTGACATTGTCCGAACCAGCGCCTGTACGGTCGGGGTGGAACCTAGGAGCTCCCGTGCTACGAATTTACAGTCGCGAATGTAATTTCCTTTAAGCAAGATACTTGTGCCCTGCTTTTTCTTCTTTCTGTCTTTCTTTCTTTCTTTCTTTGTCTTTGTTTCTCCCAGTGTGGACCATAGCGTTCCAGCCCTATGGTCGCAGGGCAAGAGGGGGAATTGTGTGTGTGCGCAGCAGGTGGTGGCAGGGGCGAGCGGGGAGGGGGAGGAACGGCAGGTGGGGCACGGCATGTTCGCGCACGCGTGTCGCACGCATCGTCAGGCGCCGCGACCCACGGCGGCACACGCGTGGCAGTGCTTTGCCCCTCCCCGGCCCTCCCCAGCTGCGTGCCTTGTGTTTGCTCCGAGACGAGAGAGAGAGACGGGTGTAAGCGAGATAAGGGGGCGTGAGCGAAGAGAGAGAAATACTGTGGTCGGGGCTCGAGGGGCTGGTGGGAAAATGGCAGGACATGAGAAGTTTGCTCCTCGCGTCGTCCTGGAGACGAGAACCTGTTGCAGATTGTGGACTTCTTTCGGAATGTTTGGTTTCGTTTTTAACACCAAACCGTTTTTAAACATATTTTTATCTACAGTTCAAATTACAGAGCTGTTACCTGAAGGGCCAAATAGAAAAATAAGAACGAGTAGGATGTGAACGTGCATCGTATATGAACGAGCAGGAACAATTGATTGCCAGTCGTCTATTGCGTCTCATACAGTTTGACTACCTATATTTCGTGAATCGAAAACAAATTTGTAGATATTGTATCAAATGTATCGCGACTTTAGCCGTACCAACACTCGCCGTCAAAACACACACCCACCAACATATACTTACACAACCTGGAAGTGTGTGATGCGAAGTGAAGTGCGTCTCGACAATGGTCATCTTGGAGGCTTACGAGGCATGTTCATCGCAGGAATATGAAGGAAAAGACGAGTACTTCCCCCGGCGGAGTTATCGTCGTCCTATCGAAATGCTAACTACCGGCCTGCAACAGACTTTGAACGGGACAACGGCCCAATGTAGTGCATGTATGATGCAAATGAAGTGCCGAAATGTCACCAGCGACTTACACTTCCGCGTCTCTCGGTAATGCACTTCCATACTCCAGTTGCATGCATATGAACAACGGCGCAGTCAAAGGGGGGCTCACGGGGTGTCTGCCCCACCCCCCGAAGCTAATTCTACGTATTCAAATTTATAGTTTTTACTAATTTTACGTACTAACGGAAGTCATTCAAGATACTAACCATGCATTAACGTTGCAACATTTTGACACTAAATCAACAAATATTTTTTTTAAATATTCATCAGAAATGAAAAATTCTTTAAAATAAAACATCAAGTAGGCTGGCCACTATACTCCTTCCCCCTCCCCGCGCCACACACACACACACACACACACACACAGAAAACTCCTGGGTGCGCCTTTGCGTATACTTGAATGTACTTCATCCTTCCGTTGTTACACCTTCACAGGAACGAATTTCTATATTTTGAACTAAGGCTTTGCGATATGTATTCATCGGGTGAACAGTCGGGAACGAGGAAGGCAAACGGTGGGAAGAAACGACGACAGCGGCTTATGCTTCTGCGATTCTCGATCATGTCCTTGCAATCCCACTAAGAGTAATTCTCTCCCGCGTTGCGATGCCTTCGCACGAATGATGTTGGAAACGCGAACCCTCGGCGCTGTAAAAGGGATGCGGAGGGGAGCGGCCAAGACGCGGGATGTCGAAGAACGCAGCGGCTGCTGATGCTCATGCGATTCTCGATAATGGACTTCCAGCGCCACCGGGAACATGCGCGGGCATAGAGTCCCTCCGCGTGCGACGCCTCTGCCCATCCCTGCGCCGGCCTGGGCGTCGAGGCGCTGCAACGCACTGCGACACGGCGCGGCGACGCGAAGCGCCTTCCGCCGCCTGCAAACTGGCGCTTTGGCCGGTGGTTTCTCACCGCAGTTCATTCGTTTGGTGTAATTTGATGGATTTCGTCAAAACAGTACAACACTGTGTAGGCGTCGGGGGTAGAAGTAAAATCTGCGTACGATTTTCTGAGTTCCGAAACGCCTACCACACCCGTTTACTGTACTTGTAGAGTGATGAATAAAAGTACCGACACAGTGTGGTTAGAAACATTTAAAAACGAATAATTTTAACTCCCTGGAAATACCGGAGTAAAACTTTTTTGCAATGACATAAAACTATAGATTTGATTTCATTGTGTTGTAAATAGAAGTACAGCATACTCCTGGCTTCACGGCTTTACTGGTAAAAGGAGAGCTTGACGAAACGTGCGTATAGCGAAGTCCGTTCATGTCCAGAACACAAGGCGCCGTCTCGGCGTTTGCTTAATGCTTCAAGGAAACTTGACGAAATACCTGTTCGAAATGGGCGACCGCATTTGAATGAGTGAATGCGATATAATGTAAAAGCGCCAGTAGGGGCCACGTTTCTGAATATTTTCGTAGTTTTAAGTTTGAAGCAAATGGAAAACTTATATTTCGTATTTTTCAGTTTTTTTTTCTTTTTTGCTAGGAGGGAAGTGCGAAAAACCTTGTTAGGGAAAACCCGCAAGCCGACGGGTATGTCGGATCCAGCCCTCGCCATCCGACAGGGAAAGATCACCGCCACCTCCACTGCACCGCACACGCACTGCGCATGCCCGCTCGCGGCTCCGCGGCCACGTGTCCGTCGACACTGGGTCCGATCAATTCCCATTACAGTACTCTAGTACTAGTCTTCCCGCCCTTCTCCTGGTACGATCAAGAATTGCTGATGGAGTCGAAACTTCAAGCCTTTCTTGTTCTCTCGTTATATTTCGGAGCATAATTGAATGTTTCCAAATGCGTCGAACGAAGGCGCGAGAGCGAGGGTCTTTGGTACATTATCGTTTGCCTTCCGTCGGCTATTGACCCGTTATCTGGACATTACAGCACCATAGTAAACATTCTGGAATTCGATTGGACGAAAGTGTGACTATGCGGGAGTGATATACGTGTCTCCTTACTTATATGTCTGTTATGACTCTGGAAGTACAATGTCGAGAATCGCGTTAGCATAAGCG
This sequence comes from Teleogryllus occipitalis, assembly GCA_011170035.1. Lineage (NCBI taxonomy): Eukaryota > Metazoa > Arthropoda > Insecta > Orthoptera > Gryllidae > Teleogryllus > Teleogryllus occipitalis. Next base: position 45,660 of record BLKR01009744.1, read on the forward strand.
ATTCTTGTCGCCGTTTATTTCAGTCATTGTCCTTTCCTATGTTGCCGTCCCTTAACCTATAGAAAGTTTCAATATTAAATTGTGAAATTATCGTTTGTAGTAATGTTTGTTATTCTAATTTATTGAAGTATTGTGCTGTGGTTGCAAAAGCATTTATATTAGCAACTGGCGTCGACATGACTTCATATCTTAACTCTGAATGCAGATTCCGGAGTTCTGATGTGAAGTATAAACTGTTCTTTTTTTCCCCAACTCGAAGTACTCCTGCATGAAAATTGCATGTAATATTTTATTATACTGCTATTAATTGCAGTAATGTATCCCGTAATAAAATAAATTATATTCACGTCCCCACAAGGAAGGTAATCTTTATTTTAGGGAGTTGGAAACAGTGCCGATATTGAGCTTCTTTGGCGACTCCAAAGTCTTGTAACAACGTGAGCCGCCTGGGGATCTGAATCCTCGGATATTTAGCGGACGTGCCACCATCTCTAGAAATGATGCTGGATCAGGGCGTGGGCTCGTTTCATTTTGTTTTTTAATGAAGCTCTTTCCTGCCGTTATGATTCAACTTGCATGAGGATGATCTGCGTTGCATTCCGACCTTTTTGCTTCACGTTCGTCTTTAACTTCGCGGAGTTAATAGCCCTAGCTCACGCTTTCTTTCTTAAGTATAATAGTTCTTTTGCGCTGATAATTATGTCTCTCTATTAAATTACGAATACTAGCGAAATAGTGGACCGCTTTAATCAGAACACAGCTTTACGTCGTACGTTTGTAAAAGTAGAATAATTTACATATTAAAAATTGACGTTTTAATTTGCTGTCAACTTCCAAATTTACATCCCCCTCTCCTTGCAACAACTCTATTAGGATCAGTGAATTATTTTCGGAAAGTCCATAAATGTTGGTAGTTCTTCTACACTCACTTCTCCCATTGCTGTGAATATTACGTGCGATATTACTGGATATGTTAGTATTCTTGATGAATGTGATTGTCATTTTAATGGAAGGTGTTATAAATATCTTGCACTGTTTTCCATTGTCAAATCTGGCAGCAATTAATTGATTCAGGAAGAAAGGGTTCAATCGCAATTTTTTTACTAAAGAAAAATTCAAAATAGGTGGCGAGTCACATAGTGACAAATATTTTTAAAAAATGTAAATAATAATAACAATAATTATTATTTATTATATATAATAATTATTATTATTGCAATTGTTTTTATTGTTATTATTATTCACCCTCAGTTGTGTAACGGGAAGTCATATTTTAATCTTTTTTCTTTAGCTTTGGTATCACAATTACTTTTCACTCACTTCGCACTTATTCTTACTTCATAGTACTTCAATTTTACATTACTTATACAGCTCGCATACGTCACCTACAGTGTTTACTGTTTTTTGGCGAAAATCAATTTAATCAATTTCGATCATGATGCACATCGTTTTGGTAGTTAGTGGTATGTTACTATAAAATTGAAGTGTTCTTGTATTGAAGATCTTGGGACTTTTTGATTGTTATTCACAGTTCTGGGACAAATAATGTTATAGTGAGTGTTCATCTTTTGTCAGAGATGCCTACGCACTAGAAATAGTTTAGTACCTTTGTAATAATGCTGTAATCGAACTAGAAAAACCTGCAGCTGTCCGTTGCAGGTGGAGCCGCTCACTAAACCAGGAGTTACTGCATCTAGTCCGACGTAGAACATTAACGTTTTCATTGTAACAGAAAAAGATGGATAGCAAATGGCAAACCACCTCATCAGCCATCATTATATCAAAACTCTTTCCCCCATTACAAGTCATCAACTTGCCTGGATACATAAGCCAACAAACGAGCCGTCTGGCCGCAGAAGGGCAAGCGTTGCCAGTGATGGGTCTGCAAGTTGAGCTGCTCAATTAAAAACTAGTGATGCTACAGAATGGCACAGACTTTCTCCTAGTAAAGTTTTCTAATTTTCTTGGCGTGAACTGGCTTTGTGGTCTTGCCCCATCCTCTTACCAACTGCCATCTATCGCCCCCCAAAAGTACATTTTTTGACATTTTCTCAATTTTTCGGTTTCCTAATAGTAGAACCGAAGTATTACTTTAAGAATGTTAAAGAAGAGTAAAAACTCGTTATAATTGGCCATTTTCATTGAAAAATTTGAAGCCGTTTTCAAGAAAATGGCGTTTAAACATAACTGTAAATGCGAAATTTGATGCTCTTTTTCATTAAAAATGTTTGAATTTTCGATAAACTTCATTTAAAGTCATTTGACTTATTTTAACTTACAAATGCATGACTTTAGAAATTGCTTGAAATGTGCATATTAACGGCGTGAGAGATATTTAAAAAAATATATTTCTGTAATTTTTGAAAAAAACAAAAGAATACAGCAAAATGAACTTGATATCTTTTTTAACAGTTCAATTAGCACTATCCTTCGGAAAGGTTTGAAGAAAATATTTGGAGCCTTTGTAAGAAAATAGCGTTTGAGCGTTTCTGAAAATGCGGAATTTTGAGCTCATTTTAACAGAAAAGTTGTTCTTGAAAAACTTTATTCGATAATATTTAAAGAATATGTACTCATAAATAAAATAATGTTCAGACAAGTTGTCTTTATTCCTTGTGATTGTGTTTATTGTAGCCCTGATGAAGGAATTACATATTCCGAAAGGTTGGCAAACTAATGTGTTTCATTAATTGACCGATCCCGTAATCCATATCCCACAACTTATTAACGGTCGTATTAACGCCGCCAGTATCAACGTGAGAGACAAGCCTAAAAAATTAAATTTTTGTAATTTTTGAAAAAAAGAATAGGGAAATACGGCTATTATATCATTTTATAGAGTCTATTTAGCACTATTCCTAGTAAAAGTGTAAAGAAAAACTTGTAGTTGTAAAAAGGTGCAGAAAAAATCAAACTTTGGCAATTTTCGAAAATTCAAGAGTTTCCGTTGAAAATCGGCACGATGCCACCTTTATAAAAGTATTTTACTCAACTCTTAAATCAAATATAATTGAATAAAAATTTAATTAAAAAATTGGAGCTGTTTTTGAGAAAATTTTGAAAATGTCTGCAGGGCTTCATGTAAAGTACCCCCTAATTTTGAAGACATTTTTTCAAAATTGCTGCGCCTCGAGTCTAGCCAGACCGACCGGGGAATATCCATTTTGGAAAAAAAGATCCAATGTATGCTTTAGGTGCTAGTGGTCTTCAAGGACGGACTGACGGATGGACGTTTTGAAAAAAAAAACACCTTTTCGGTGTAAGGGGACCCCAAACGTGTATTTCCTTTGAGATCTCGAAATCGATTTTCCACAGCTTTACATAACTTTCTCTGTCCTTCGTACATGACTCCGTATATACGTACGTATACGAGTAAGTGAAAAGGAGGGGTGCAGGAGGATGGGAGTGCTGCTCGGAGTCACCAATCGTTTCGCCGAGGCCGGAGATTGTGGCAAGCGGAGGACCGAAGGGGAGCCCTGATCGTTTTAATTGTTAGTTGCTGGAGATAACTCGGAGCCAGTCCGTCGCCGCGGAGAGGTGCGGGCGGGCGGACCGCTTTGAATAACGAGGTGACGCGGCGTCCATATTGGGGTTCGATTCGGCGATCTGAGGAATGGCACGCTAACTGCTGGAGAAACGCAGTGCTTGACGGCTTACTTTTTAAGCGAGAAAAAGATACTTTTGTTCTTGTTTATTTTGGCGCGGCGAAGACGACGGCGACGCTGCCGGGAAGTGGCGAGGAGAGAGAAAGAGAGTCTTTGCCATTTCACCAGGCGCGGGACCCTGGAAGGCCCCGGGGCCGGGCCGGGCCGGGCCTCACCGCGCCGCGCGGCGCTGGCCCAGGAACGTGCCGGCATTAGAGAGGAATATTCGGGGCCCGGAGCCAGGGCGGTGGAGAGGAGCAGGGGAAGGGGAGGGGGTGGGCGGGGAGGGAGAGGTGGCAGTGGAGGTGGTTGCGGTGGCTGCGGGACCGAAGCCTCCGCTCCGCTCTGCTCTGCTCCGCTCCGCACGGTGCCGCGGCTGCCAGCGGCTGCCAGCGGCGCGCCGCGGCCGTGGCGGCTGCGGGCAAGCCGGTGCTCTGTGGCGTCTCCCTTCCCTTCCCCGCTCGACCGCCCCCCTCTCCCTCCTCCCCGGCCGGCGCCCACCGTCCGCCCGCGCCCGCCCGCGCCCGCCCGCGCCCGCCCGCACCCGCCCTCCCCGCGGCCCCCGCGCCATCGCTCTGCCCCCTCTCCGCGCGGGCTTCGCTCCTGCGGCGGGGTCCTCGGCCCCACCTTCGGGCTGCTTCCAGAAGACCTTCTACCCCTGCGCCTCGGCATTCCGAACCCATCGGGCAGCGGCGGCGGCGGCGGAGGAGGAGGAGGAGGAGGCGGGACGCGCGGGGCCCGGCGGGGGCCAGGCTAGCGGCCGTCGCCGTCGGCCGCCGCCAGCGCCGCCGCGAAACGCCCCGTTCGCGTCAAACGCACGCTAGCCCCCGCGCGTTTGGGCGGACCATTACCTGGTAGCTGAAAGAAATCAACGACACGGTTCGATGTACCCGCAAAATTCTTTATGTGTTGCTCTTGTTTGTTTTGGAGCGCCGCCTTCCACGCGACTTCATTGTTATTGTGGGCCGCCAATTGACATTTGACGGGTTGGATTCGTTCGTGGGGTATTGAGTGAATGGAAATTTCCCACTTCACATGGATTAAATCCCCAGATGCCGTGGCTCCTAGACTAAAGCGATTAAAGGCCGTGAAATATATTTCCGTGCAAAAATATTATGAACGAAATGACTGCTGGCCATAAGTGTATTGTGACGATACTCAGGTCACTACTTAAAATGACGAAACTATCGAACTTAAACGAAAATTTTCGGTAAAATATGTACTAATTTATTTTATTTCTGAAGTGCCGTTATGATTTATTGTAATTGTGAAGAAGCTTCGCGATTGTTTCTGAAGTTTCTGTGTAATGAACTGTGAATCGTTACTAGCACTTTGGTATGCATGTGGGTAATTTTTTGTGAACAGAAAATTGCTATTTCTGTTAGTACAATCAATTCTATTTATTACTAATTTTGAATATAGGTAAAAATGGGCCGAAAACTAAGCACCCTGTGGCCGTGTGAGTGGCATCAGTTGTTTCGTTAGGTATCCACGAAGACTGGAAGAATCCAAACACAATGATACAGTTTGGATTTTGACTCAAAAATGCAAATATTTGCGTTAATCTCCAATTTCTCATACCTGATATTACGACTAGTCTCTTACGCAGTGCGTAAGTGCTTACGACACAGCTAGAAGGGAGAAAGAATTTTCGATATTAACTTTGCCTTTTTCAAAATAGGTCAATTTTGCTGGTCCGTTTTCACTCATTGGACCACGTCAGTTTTGTTGCTGCGGGCCACTAGTTATTACTACAATTGCATTCATTAATTTTTTTAAACATCACACTCCCTGATTCTTAAAAATATTTCGATTCTTGAAAAGTTTGCTTTCTTCTTTGACACAAACCGTTTATTATTGGAAATTCCTCAATTAAATATTCAATTGAGTAGTCATTAAATTAACCATATTTCTCCCCATACGTGACACAGTTTTTACTATTTTTAAACCATAAATATAATACATAGAATCTTTAAATTGTAGTTCTGAGCCTTTTGAAGAATATGGTTTGGAAGGAAATTTAGCCAAAAAATAGCTACAAAATTTCCAAATTTGTTTCATGGTGCGTTTGAAAAGTATATTTTTGTTATTTATTGTTGCCATAAAGTTGCAATTCCAATAAAGTACAAATTTCCAAAGGCGAACAATTATGTAGTCTTGTTGACCTAATTATTTGTGTCTTCGGGATTGTTGCACTCCTTGAAATTTTGGATATGCCGGGAAACGATCATTTAAATGAAAACGTAGGAAATTATATCAAATTGTTGAAAAGTTTATTCAATTATCATAAAAACGTAATTTTAAAAAATGTTACATTGATTTTTATTATTTTCCTTCTTTTAAATTAATTGGGTTCCCTAATTTCAACAATAAGTTTCGTTCAAAATTTCGCGCAATTTTCATTTTTGTGATTTGCTGCAAATTAGTGCTGCTCTCAATTGAATAGAATTAATAATAACTTCAACTTGCAAAACTGAAATAAATGAAAATATGTTCCTAGTTCCTGTTTTTTAGTTGTGAACACTCAAGTATTATGTTTTTGATAATTAGACTGTGGCAACTATATTTCAGTGCTGGAACACCTGGAAAACCTGGAATTTTTTCTGTAGCCTTGCAGGAGAAAACAATAATGTAGTACATCTGTGCAATACAATTGAAGTCATTTTCACTTTCATTCATAGCCTTATCACGAAATGATAATTCCAGTTGACGTTTGCTGTTACTATCCTGAAACATTAGAACTTCAGTGTGTGGATCCACGACTACATTTGTTCTCTTTCACGTTCCATTTTCCACTCTATTCCACTCCCCTTCCCTTTCCAACACACTCCTTCGACAAGGATTTTGGAAGTGGGAAATTTCAGCAACCCTGGTCTTTGTTCTCGGTGCTCCTCGCTCTCTGAACTGACAAGCCCGGAGACCCAGAGTTGACTTGAGGTGTACCAAGCGTGTTCACCAGCCGTTACGCTCAAGGTCGCCTCCGTTACAGACTACCTCTCTTGTGGAACCACGCATCCATTCATCTCGAATCTCTTTTAGCGAAGAATGCGTGTGCTTTGTAATATTTTCATGCCAACTGAGCTTACGCTTCGATGTGAAAATGATTTACATGCTGAATTTAAAATTTGTTGTTCAGTCGATGCATATTTTCGTGTAAGATGTCTTGATCTTTACTATTACACACGTAATTTTGCTGTTTGTGTACGGGGTGAAGGAAAGGGAATGATTTATAAATGACGATACAACTACAGGTCGGGTACGTGTTGAAGAAGGTTTGAAAATAGTTCTAATTTCAATGTCTTTCGTGGCTCCGATGGATTAAATAACCAAGTCTTATGATAGACATGATTGATTCCGGTTTTTTGCACACAAATTATGTACCTGTTTAGCTATTTAAAATAGCAGTTAAAGTAAATGGCAAATATCAGAAATTGTATTATTTTGATAATCGAAAAGTATTAATCGATACATGTTATTATAGTATTCTTTATTTCAAATATAGGGTCACGGTGACCAATCCATTTAATATACCTGTTCTTGAATTAAGAATAACATACGCGTATGAAGGTCACAAATTGTTATTAGAAGCCACGATAAAAGTACTTTTAAGGCTAACGGAGGTATCGATAGCACTGCTATTCAATGGCAAACAATAATTTAACTAAAGTATGATGCGCAGGAGCTAGTGGATGGAGATTTCAGGGAGCAGTCCAACTGAAAAGGAAAGGATTGCGCGCGATCACTGGCTCATTGTTTATGGTTCGCCACAAGTTCAAGGGATTTTGTTTAATTTTATTCATCCTTATTCAACTATCCCATGTTCTCAAGGTGATTGCATTCATACATATTTCTTCCAGTCATAATTATTACATATATAGATAATACATTTTTACTTTCTCGCTACCGCTGACGCAGTAGAGAGAAAGTTATGTAATGCTGTGCGAAAAAAACTGTGAATTTTCGACAGAAAATCTTTTGTTATAGGATTCTGATAATGAAAAAGTGGATGAATCCAGTTGCTAAATTTAGAAAGAAATCATCTAACACGTGGGTTAGCCAGAATCCATGTTTTGTAGGTCCTTGATACCGCAAAATCGAATGACGGCAAAATGACTCTGTGAACAACGCTACCGCCTAAATCGTTCTTCTGATTTCCTCCAAAATTGATATTCCCCAATAAATCTGGGTGATGTCGCGGTCCCTTGAATTTGAAACCGATATTTTAATTTTGGGGGCTCCTTTTCATGAAGCACCTGGGAAATTTCCCAAATTTTCAGAAAAATGGCTGCATCGTTTTTCATTAAATTTTGTTGTTAGATAGTGTGAAGGACGTTTAGGAGCATGGAGCAGGTCTCGTTTTCGTTGAAATCTGATATTTCGAAAATTGCAAAAATTCAATTTTTTTTCGGCGTCTTTCTACAATTACAATTACGTACATAGAGAGTTTTTCCTTTAATGAAACTTTAATGATTTAAGGTCTGTTCCTTAAAGATGACGCAGAGTTGCAGGTGGCTGCCCAACACTGGTAACTGTTCCAAGCGGAGAGTTGTATGATAGAGGGGTACAAAAGTAGATCCCACGTTGTGACAAACGTCTCTATTTGAGTGGGGATTATGCAACGTCTTATTCTGCTGGTGCAATATGTGCTGTATCTGCTACAATTACGTTTTTTTTTAGAATTTTTTCGTTGTCCACCAAGGAATACTTACTGGATACGCCTCGTATGAAAGAGCCCTCCCCTCTCTCTGCGGTGCACAACGTGCGTACGTGAATGCTGTTCTCACTCCCATCGGACAAGAGTCGCGTAACGCGGAGCCGAGGCAGAGGCAGCCGTTGCCATTTCATTCATGCGAAATTCGTGTGCGACTGTGGCGTGGAAGGGATGAGAGGGCGTGTCGGGGGAAGTGCAGGCAAGTGTGGGAGCGGGGGCGATGCGTGGTCGCTGGTCTGCTGCCGCATTCCTCCGCCTCCCGCAAAGCGCCGGAAACCCTCCAACTACTCGCGAGGCCGGGATGGTTCAGTGGGAGCCTCGCCGTTGCATTTGCAGCGTAGCTCGCGGGGATGTCAGAGGGTTCGAATACCGACGGTGGCGGAGTTTCGACACTAGCTAGAGAGTTCGCTCGAATTCAGCCTTTGTTTGAAGGATTCAAGCGGCCTACTATTCTGATAGCTTTCCGTGGTTGTTTCGGGTGAATACCAGCCGAATGCCGGAGCAATACTTTTACAAATGGGCCACAGACCGTGCGCGATCTTGCCTTTCTACTCTTTGTCCGTCCTCTCCGCCTCCCCCTCTCTCTTTCACTCACACACACACATACACTAACAAGCTCTACTTTATCGCATATGTCAAGAGGCCCGTCGAGAGCATGGAGCTTGTCTCGGTTGAGGCGGACCCTTGTGGAATTCTTCTCTTGAGAGTTTAATTTCATCGTCGGGACTCGAACCCTAGATGTTAGTGGGCGATGCAGCAGTGGAAATAATGTTGCCACTAAAAAATCCCGGACTAAAATTTTTATTATTGGGTCGTTCCAGTTGTAACCGATAATTCCGTTTTTTAACCAGCCAATTTTGCTAATCGATGAAGGTACATGATTTTAAAACGGTAGTTTTTCAAGAATCGATAGGATCCCATCTCTGCCGCTATCCCTGTTTACTGTGCGTCCTCCGGGATTCTGAGCCCCTGAGCTTGGCCTTTGAGGGCCAGGTGCTTCTCCGCCTTCTCCACTGAGATGCGGCTTCATACGACCCCCCTCTCCCCCCTCGACTGTGGCGGCGTCGGCGGCGGCATCGTCAATATGTACCCGCTCGTGGTCGTCTCTTTGTCGTCGTGTATCTTGTTCCTTGTTTTTTGTCGTACGCCGTATCTCTAGCCGTCGCCGCCGACTTCGCTTTAAATAGTGCTTCGAATTGTTATTTTCGAACCTTTCGTTTTCTTGTTTTTTTGAATTATGACGTAGTAGCAGAAGTGCACTAGTAGTCACGACAGCGCGGCCCGAAACAACGCTGTGCTTTGACAGGGCGGCGGCAGGCGCGGGCGGGGAGGCATGAGGATGAGGATGGGGGTTGGGAGTCTTGGGAGTCGGGGAGCCGACGCGTCCGTGCTCGCTTGCTTTGCTTGCCATTAGCGGGCTCTGATGCTCGGGCGCACAAGGCAGCCGTGATTGAGGGCTGACGGATTTATTGAAGATGCTTCTACCTTGTATAATCTGCTTAGCCGCGATTCTTATTTTATTTCCGTCTCCTCACGCGTTTATCTGCGTGCATCTGTGAGGCAGTTCGTGTGCTCCCAACGCCCATATACGTGTTTGTGGTGCAACGGAAGGAAGATGGTCGTTGGAGGGACTGCGAACTCCAGATTGCTCTTCGCAATCTCTGGCTACACCAACTCCTGTTTCCTTTCTCTATTATATTATTATTATTATTATTATTATTATTATTATTATTATTATTATTATTATTATAATTATTATTATTATTATTATTATTATTATAATTATTATTATTATTATTATTATTACAGGATCGATGACTCTACGGCTTAGATCACTGTTTCAGATATCTTGCGAAAGATGTCATTGTAATTCATTGCTCAATGTTCACTTGAAAGAGATAAAATATTTAGAACGAGCTTTTGCTCGAACCCTATTTGATCTACTTTAAATCATCTGGAGATCGTTAGTAGAGGAGCAGATTGCAAACGTTTTTGTGAATTACGTAAAATTTCGCTTCGTTTTCGTCAATAATTTGAAGGTTTCTGAACGGGTATTGATGATGTGAATCTTTTACATTATTTGTGGGATGTGTTTGCTATTTTCAGATGTTTCATCGAAAACTTACTTTCGTTCATTTCTAGTAATGAATAAACAGTAGAATTAGATATTTTAACAAAACCACTCTTCACGAACACTGCAATGGCATTTAGTATCCTGGGTACAATGGTTCTTTACATATCAAGAACAGCAAAAAGTTGCTGTTCCATACCGCAACACGTGAATAGCAAATACTTAACGGCAGGGAGCTTCTTCCTTACAGTCATTCTGTCGCATGACGTCAGCTTTGTCGTTAATTGAGGAGCAAGTGTTCAAAAGATGACATGTCCATTTGGCAAAAAAAATTGAGTTATTCTGTTGTTTTAACTATATTTTTATTTCCAAAAATAAGTAAGATGTGTTTCAATTAAGTAGTACTATATCGAGTTCAAGGCTCTGTTGAAAACTGTAAAACTTGTATATTTTTCGGTTTTATTGGAAAAGAGTGAAGTGGACGTGTCATGTGACGCACTGAGTATGAGCATTCAGTCCGTACGCTCATGTTGAGAATAGGGAACACAGACGGAATAAGGGCAATCGAATATTTTCATTTTTCAGTCAAAATAGAAATTTTAATATCTTTTCGAGTTCTGGGTTTGTAACGAAACTCAGAAGGCCGGAGGCTGAAAGTTTTTCTTTTAATTTCTGCGCTCATTGGAAATGACTAATAAAGATATTGCCGATTGGTTACAGCGCTTTTACCAAACAATATTTAGTACTCTGGGTATTACAGCATAGTCGAAGTTTCTCTACATCTATTTCTGCTGCTTTTAAATATTGTATATCCGTTCTCAATTCGTTCCGTTCTAAATAATTTTGTGTTTTTGCCTGAGATCTTATTCCTATCGAAATATATATACGATTGACGAATATTTTCCTGTTAATTTCTGGTTATTTAATGACGTTATTGGCATTTTTAACGAATATGTTTTGTCTTTGTTCTTGGTCGTTTTTTAAATATTATGATAACATTGTTTAATACTGACGTTCTAAACCCATGGGATAATAGCCACAAACTCAAGTGGATTTCCTTTTTGCAAAAAAAAATTATATTACACGCGAGCGAATATTTTCCTACCGATTCTTGCCCAAAACACTCGTTGGAAGCTCTATCCATAATTCAAGTGAATATGTTTATGAGATAAGGCAGAGATCCCACAGCTCAGGAAACCGTGCAAAGAATTCACTTCTCTCAGTAATTTGTCATAGAATTTTAACTGTTATATTTACGTTAAATAAATAAGTAAAATAAATAAATTTTAAATGTATTTCAGTGAATATATAAAGGAGCAACAGAAAACACGCTTCAAAACTTTACAAATTTAGTAATAATTCGTCTCTACAAATACTATTGAATTTTATCCCTGTATTAACATTTGAAACTTTTTTTGTTCGTATATACGTCCAAAAACCGTATTTAATGTTTTAATTGTTAATAATAAACATAAACTCAAGAATTATATATAATTTTGAAGCACGCAATAAAAAAACTATAAAAACTATTTTTAATTGTGAAAGGCGAAGGTGGAGCTTCCTTTGGCCGTTGCGTGGGAGTGTAGGGGAGAGGGCGGGGGCGGGGTTGGGGGCGGTCCTCGGTCATTGAGGCAGCTCCTCGCCTTCTCGGTCAGGTGCGAATGAGTTTTCACATTCATGTGCCAACTGCTTCCACAGTTTAGTTCCATTTTTATCTTCCGCAATTGCGTTCTTTGTCTCGGTCGCGCGGGGGAGCGACGGGCTTTTAGGCCCAGGTCGCCTTTGTGATGGAAAGCGCGCCGCGGGCGGGGTCACCGTCCCCCGCCCCCCGCCCCCTTTTGGCCGGCGGCTGTGGATGCCCGGTTTGTTGGTGGGCTCTTTGGATGCGCCAGCAAGTGCGGGGGAGGAGGGGCACTTTTGTCGTTCAAGCATCACCTTCTTCTTATGTCACTCACACTTCGCGCTGCCTATTGTGCGCTGTGAGCAAGGAGGGAGGCTTGGAGTGGTGTTTCTCAACGTTGGACGCATTGGGATTTTTTCAAAATAAACCGCGTTGCGACACGTGGTTGACATTGTTTATAGAATATTAAGTGAGATTGGGGAGAGTTGCTATGGAACTGAATAAAAACGTCTTTCGTAGCATTGTTACCTTGATTATCCTGAAAAATGATCCCTTATTTACTGCTTTTGTATGCCGATATTCTACACTTCCACGTATTTACCCCTGGAAATCTCAACCGTTCTCCAACATTTTATTTGTAAACCAGGAGCTAAAACTTCAGTACACTTGCTTTGTATAAGATATACTGTCCAATGTCTTTTTTTCAAACACCAAAACATTACTCACATATGGGATAAACTACACAACAAAGTAAATTTCTTTTAATTTTCAAGATTAATGCATTTCATCCAATGTTATCTGCAATCGCTTTCTTTTTGAGATGAAAACCAAGTGTACGTTAAAGTTCTCACATTTTTTATAGTTTTATTAACATTCCTAGTACCATTCATCACATACAGATTATTCTGGTTTACGACGATAAAGAAATGAAAAAATATAAACAATACTTTGAACTTATGATCACTTTGCTACTATTATAGAAATCTCTGAACATATTGAATTAAATCATATTTTGTTAGTAAAAGCAAGTAGTAGTTTGTGACCCTGAAAATCAGTGAACATTCCAGGCATCAGTTGTTCTAATTCTGATTCAAATCTGTAAGGACATATGCAAGCCTAAGAGCATTTTCCTTGTCAAGCATACTAGATCATTTGTTTCTGTACTTCCTTGTGTCTTCGTGATGTATCTACGTACACTTTAAAAGTCTTCTTTAACCTTTCCTGATCCTCATTTACTCTTTCCAATAATGCTTGCTTTGAAAAATAACTTTTAAAAAATATTGAACTTAAAAAAAGTTGTTAAAGAAATTTGCTCTTCTTTTCCATATATGTGACAAGCTCAACCCACTCTAAAACTCCACACTTTGTAAATAATCGTTTTAAGTGTAAAAATTACTTCATAGTAGAACCCAACTCGGAAGACCAGCCCCTAAGCAGTGCGTTACAGCATTTAGGCCCAGCGCTTTGCGAAATAGGCATTCTAATAGTCCTAAGCGTTGAAATTAAATCGCACAAAAAATCAGTCTCTTTATTATCATCATCCTGGAATTTATATTTTTCCTTCAACGTAATTTTACATAGATTTCTGTGTTCTGCACTTTTCTGACTACCCCTGCTTGGGAGTGGAAGCATTCAAAACAACTAAATTCCTGAAAATATAATAGAATGTTTGAAACTCACTCATCGCAATTCATCAAACTCTTAAGTAATAATTCGGGCCGCACCTGTCCCTCCTCATTTCACTACCTGTCTCTCATCGTTCCCCCATCAATTTTTAAAATGTTAAATCTTTTTGGACCCTCACGGGGTAATTCTTATTCAGCAGTAAAACACTTACGGCGTTTGGAGTCCGTGACATGTTATAAAAGGGTTCACTCCGTTATCTTTTCTTTTAGCGCATTGTATGTAGAGGGGACGGGAGCCCTCATCGCTTACGTTCTCAAAACATTTAAAACTGCAGTGCGGGGGAGGGCAGGCTCAGTCGCAAGTGCACAGTTGAGCGTTGTCCGCGTGCCCTTCCACGCTGCGCTCATTCCCGCTGCCCCGCCCCGCTCTTCCCCGCCTGGGGCCACCCGCCGCCGCGAAGGGCGTTGCCTCTGGCGGCGGCGGCGGCGTGTCGCGTGCGAGTCCGCGTGCCTTTGCGTGTCCCGGGGGCCCGCGCCGCCGCCGCCGCCGCCGCCGCCCTCGCTGCCACTGTTGCCTCTGCCGCTCCGCAGTGCGTCCTCGTGGCGGCAGCCGCCCTCGTCAACGCCGTCGTCCCTTGGTGGCTGCTCCGCGCCGCGCGGCGCGCTTCCTCGCACAGCCTCTCGTGCGCTCCGAGTTGCATTTCGGAAAGACCGCGGCGGCGGCGGCGGCGGCGGCAGCGGCGCTGCGCCCCGGTGCGAACAGTGTTGCCGCGTGGGGCGCGCGCAGGTAGCCGCTCCCGGCGGCGGCGGCGGCGGCGGCGGCGGCGGCGGCGGCGGCGGCGGCGGCGGCGGCGGCGGCGGCGGCGGCGACCGCTCGCCTAGCAGTGGACGCGGGACGGCGCGCGGCCCCCGGCCCCGCGGCCCCGGCCCCGCGGCCCCGGCGCGCCCGCCCTCTAATAACACTCTGCGAACGTCCCCGGCGCGGGCCCCGGCCTGGGCCCCGGCGTCCCTCGGCGCTGCCGGCCGCGCGGGGGCGGGCGAGCGAGCGTGTTGAGGGCACGTGTCCGCAGCGCCGCGTTTGACACGGGAATCTGCCCCCCCCCCCCCCGCGCGTGCGGCGGCGGTGACGCCACGAGCGACCCGAGACTTGCGCGTTTTTCTACACACGATTTCTACACGGATGCGCTGCGATAGAATTGATTTCTTCATGTGATGCACTTTCTACGCCCGGAGGGGCCTCGTGATCCTCTGGACTTCGCCGTGCCCCACTCGCACGCGTGCGGACTTGAACGTCTTATTTCTAATGAGACGAATCTTCACGAAATAATTTTTCAGGAAAGGGAATCCATCGCATACGTTATTTTAGTTCAAGATAGGATTCAACGGTTTGGGGATACAATCTAACAAAGGGGAAACACCGTTTCTGGGTACGTTTTGCAACGAGATGAAGAACCGTCGTAATAATATATTGATACTTAAACTAGAAAACAAAATGAAATGGAGATACGTCGCTTTAGAAACAACCTCTCTGGCAGAATGATGTGGATAATTCTAACGTTACTATTTTTTGTTATAATTACGTTGCAATGAATTGCATACATACTGAATCTAGAATTGGAAGTCGCCATGCCGGTTTGCATTGAATTGTAGTGAAATTCCCCTACTGCTTTTCTCTAATCTTTTGCTTATTATTTTCAGTGCGATATAAAACTAAGCCTCTTTTATAGATTGTGTTTCGTGTGCACGTGCTCAGTTAATTTGTCTGAAGTTGATAGTGGCTTGGAACATGTGAATAAACTGTACGCAACTATAGATAATTTAAACCTCATAATCATCAAAGGAATATGATAGACGTATGAAGTAATCTAAATCCATAATCATCAAGTCATTTTTGAAGGCAAAATATCTGCGGATGGAGTAGGAGGGTGAAAGTTTATCTTCATCCGAAAATATCAGAGGTGTGTTTGCATTCCTGGGGATGAAATGACTGCAGAGGAAATGTGGCAGCCGTGACAACGAACGTCGTCTACTTTGAACGGTCGCTGTGTATTGTACTAGTGATATCCATGTAGAGTAATAAAACCTTATATATGACCATAACTCGGCGGGTAAATCTGAAACGAAAAAAAATTGTGCGCTCCCGTATTTTTAACATTGGAAATATAATGGGAGAGACAAATCGAAGAAATGTCAATGTCGCCAAATAACGACCAGCTATATATTTACTACACACTCAATTGTTCAAATTTACCTTTGAACCCGCCGAGTGTAGTTTCTCATGTCCATGACGATGCCATTTGTGCCGAAAGAAATTGGAAATCGCGTCGTTCTTAAATAATGAAATAATATTATACTGGCAAAGCGAAGAGTCAGCAGTAAATGAAACAGTCTTACGATAGAATGCATTCCCCGCTTTAACATACTGAAATTTTGATTTCGCTCGCTTAAGAGGCTTGAATGCTTAAGGTGCAGCGTGTGGAAGCGAGGACGCCAAGCGTATGGTAATGAGAACGAAATTACGAAACTGAGTGTTACGCTGAACGCGTCTCATTCTGTTTCCTCGAGTCATCGCTTTCCTACAGGGATGGTTTCCTTCTCCGCCATAGAGCGCATCGGTATTCCTCACTTGCAGGAATTAGGTTATGATTTCACAAAAACAGGATATCGCACACCATTTGTCATTTGATCTATCTTGCTTTGGAATGGTGCGGAGGCAATTTTCAATCATTTAGTGTAATATATTTTTTATTGCTGATCTCGATGGGGGGCGTGGCTGGGAGCAGCCCGCGAAACTGAGGGCTAAGTGTTCGAATGGTGGGTGTATACACTACGTGATTTGGCATGGCTGGCCTTGCTATTCTGCTACGTATAAAATCTGTGCATTATCTGATATGTAATTATTCATATACCAGCCTTTACCCCAATTTCATGGCAGTCAAAGAACTCCTGTGATCGCCTGCTCCGGAAGGGCGGAGCATAAAGGAGCAAGCCGTCTCCCTCGCCTGCTCTCAGAAATGGGTGTATCATTCCGGGGAATTTTTTTTAACGGGGACACTCTGCAGGAGAAGATCCTTGAAGGAATAATGAACAATAACGTTTATTGAACATATGTCCGGAAGTGAATGGGTTCTTTGTTGAAGGGTGGGAGAGGTCTCCATGACGGCGTACACGTCCTCCATGGTTACCTATTCCCATAAGCGAACCCCTGTCGCACACGCCTTTAAACAATGTTGCAAACACGTTGTAGTGCTGTTGTTGACGGCGGTGATACTTCCCGCCCGTTGCTATTTGCCTGTCGTATGTAAAGACCGTGTCGTTTCTGTTACTGATTGGAATATCGGGCCATCGTCCCGCAACACGGCAGTACACTACACCCGTCCACTGTTTGTTGAATCGGCAACAGCACTGAAGCGGACCCGCTAATGTTCCCGATAAAGGCTTAGTCCTATCCGCCTTATGGCAAGGAACGTCCACGGCTTCAGTATTATTTTCGCATCGTAAGACGAAATCCTTGACAACAATTGGAACATAATATACACTACATCCCGAAAGTAGGAGATACCAATGAAGTGGCGGTCAGAATACTTGCCTCCCACCACTGGGACCGGGGTTTAGATCCCGGTCGATCCATGGGGAATTAGTGGGCTCGTTTGGGCGTGTGGTGGGCGTGTTTGCAGAAAGTTTCTCGAGAACCTACCGTTTCCCCCTCATTGTTCCATCATCAGTCACTCCATATCTTCACAATCACCTATTCATACAATTATTCAACAATTTCCAGGAATGCCCATGAGGCTTGGGCTTGCTGTCATTATAAAGAATACATCTCATAAGCCGGAGAAGTGACGTCAGTCAGCCGTATCCTTGGAGCACACAGATCACCTCTGATGCATTCATATTGAAAGAAATGAAACATGAACGCTTTGGTTCTGATCGTCTTTCTGAACGTGATAGCGGGAGACCAGTAGTCGCCAAACTTTCGAAGCTTCTGAGCAATCGAACCGAATAATCGAACCGTTTTGACATCTTTCTCTGAGCAAACAAAAGAAACAACAGAATTAAAAACTTTCAACAAACATTCTACATTAGCAAGTCTGATTTACACACGGAGAAAAAATAACGGACATTACCGCAACCGCACGCAATCAACTATGTAAGTATGTAAGTAGCTGTTTCGTGAGTCTGAGCTCAGTAGAGCGACTCTGCGCTGCGATCTATCGAAAATTTCCCACAAATGTCTACAAGCTCGCGATCCTTAACTTCGAGATCTCTGTTCTGAACCCAACCCTGTTCTGAACCTACCAATAGATCCTATTTAGCTTTTCATATGAATGTTCAATAGCTTCATTCACTTGTGTGAGTGTGTGTGATAGCAGCAAAACTCCAGTGTAGATAAGGGTTTCTGAAAATGAGATGTATAATTACTTCGTGCCGAAGAAACGAGCTTGCTAGTGTAATGCCCTTGCTAATACGCTTGTACGTGTAGAAAGCGTAAAGAAGCACATGAGATTTGATTCTGTGGGAAAACAAAATCTAGCAGACTGCAAACCTAGCCTCATAATCGTGACTGATTGCATCATTTCTGAAGACTTTCCTCTCTTTTCTGCTTTTCTTCATAACGTTTTGCTAATATCCCTTTTTGTGAAGTTTGGACTTGGAATTCTGATTCTCTAATGTGAACTAGGGGATTATTAGAAGATTGATTGGGTAAGGGAAGCCTGGATGTCAAATCAATAAAAAATTACCATTCCTCATTTTATGCTCTAGTTACTCTCCACCAATTTCGTCTCACGTTTCCACCCAGCGCATGGTGACTTCTGATGTCAAGCAAATCAGAGATATCATTTAACTGATGACGTATCCATATCGTGTATACAAACACATACACAGACACATCTTTTACAATATTAAAAGTGAGATGTTTCAAATTAGTTTTTCTTAAAAGCTAAAGTCAAAATTATTGTGCCTGTTTACAGATAATACATTATCCTTTCATATTTCAATAAATATCATATTATCTTGCCTATTTTTAATTATGGAGAGTCCTTCTGAAGGATCATGAGGGTCTAGAATGCTATGGAAAATGAATCTTGACTTAGTAAACTGAGAAGATTTTACAATATAAAATCATTATTTGATCTCAAAATAATTCAGTTAGGAATTATTAAATTTTATGTTCGAGTAAATTTCTTGTAATTTTGTAAAAATTAACTGATGTAAATCCATGTTTATAAGCGTTTTATTATTAAGTAATTCACATCTCAACTCTTTTTTAAGTCGAAATACATCTGCAATTTCTTTTAATTGTCTTTTTAAAATCACATTCTTGCGTTGGGGTAGCGGGATTGTTCGCTAGCGACAGTTCAACTTCCGGTCACTATCATTAATGCTTTTCGAAATTGGAATAGTGTAATAAAAGACAATACCTATCTTTTTCTCAAGGCTTGTAAGCTTTCTACTTTTCATCTTCGAAACATTTACATTATACCTTTTGCATAACTTACATTATAACATTTATTTATAACATAAAATACATTATATACGAAAACAACATACTTTAAAAAGATTACAATTGAAAGACTTGAGGCCGTGAAGATAAGCCATACCAATCACATACATATGTCTCCTACTATATGTAAATAGTAATATCTGAATTTGGTCAAAGTATGACTTCTAAATAAAGCCATTCTTTCACCCAAACCAAGATATTAACATTTACAAATAGCCGGAGACGACTTCCTCTGGCTCTTGCGACTTATCTTGTTATTGCGAAGCCTTTCAATTCAAGTGGTAGTAACAACTTTCTTTGTATTTTTAATAGTTTCGCTAATTTTACTTTAGAGATATTAACAATTATTGATTGGATCGTGCAATATTAATACTTGTTAATATTAATCGTTCAGAAAGTTGATTATGTAACTTCTTTGCTACTTTTACGTTCGGTCTGTTATTATAGTCTACTAGCCTTTTGTAGCTTCTATTTTTTATTCAATCCTCCTCCAAATATCTAATAATTTGGTCAACAACCTGTTGTAGTGTGTTGTAGTGTTGCTACACGAGTCGGAATAGTATGTGCTGGCTTTCACTTCAAGTAACAAGATTTCTTCAGAGCATTTTGATCTCATGCACAGCAATGGAATACCGGATTGACATCTTTCAGACAACTTCCGGGATGGCGTCGAACTGGCACTGCGGCGCATATAGCTGGTCGAGCAGAAATCCCGCCTGTAGCAATTCTGAAGAACGGAGCATGTCATAACGTATGCATAGAATACATAACTTTTACAGCGCAACGAAAGACGTATTTTCTTACTTACCAGCGTCCTGAAGTTTGTAAATTGTATATACTGTAGAATTCTTACAGTAAAATTCTTCCCCTTTTGATATATTGTGCGTCTTTCACATGCTGAGGTGAATGGAAAACTGCTTGAGAAAATGTCTTAACTATTTTGCACAAAAATGGCCATTTAAAAATCTGTTAAATATTTTATGATAATTGCTTGTCACGATTTAATAGTTACACCATTTCACTCACTTGTAAAAAGTTGCATGTCTCACTGTCATGTTGTTCAACACCATTGTGTATTATTGCATTTAATACTTATGAAGGAGCGTTTACAGTTTATCTTAGAAACCGGAATTTGTGAGTAATCTTACAGTGCTTCAGTATTGAGCTAGAAGCTACTACCCACGATTCAATTCTATAAATCTAATTAAATCCTCTGACAATTCCCTTGCTAATTGGATCCCATAATCGCTCAGCCCAAGGAACGACTCTAACGGATAATTATGGTCGAGACATAGTTGTGTCGGTCCCTGAAGGTGAATCGCTGTCTCAGAATCACAAGATTCTATCCAACGTGGAGGAAATTTTAAAGGAGAGTTCTTTGCAAGTTTAGAGGTGTCTAATAATGATGCGCAAACATTATCATTTTATACGTATGAGGTTTTCTACAGGTCTGATTTGAAACCTTTTATACGTTGCAGGTATGATTGTTCGATCATGTTAAATCATTTTCGCCAAAAATGTCAGATAGAACCTTGTCGTTCTTCGGGCACGTGGAAGTTTCGAAGGATAGTAGCGTTGACCGACCATGTCGTACCAAAATTGAAGTCAGGGGGTGCGCAATTCAATTGAATGACGTCCTATTTTCCGAGGAGGCCTGCTCTTGCGCCTGACCACACAAATTCCGCTGCGCTCTTCTCCCTGTCTGGCAGGGAAAGGAGGTTATCACTCGATTTGAATTTGGCTCAGAGGCTTCATTTAGGCTTGAGGATCTTTTACTTGCAGTAAATCTACAACACGGGCAGCCGACTTTACTTCCCCTCCGCCGGAAGGTGTATGAAGGATTTTTTTCGCTCTTAAAAAAAATCCAGGGCTTCGATTGGATTTGAACCCGCGAACTTGGGTCTAAAAGCCCGATTTGCTAACCGTTACACCACCGAACTCGCGATTGGTAATTTGTTTGAGTCGTGGCATTAGAAACAACAACCATCAGGAAAATTGTTGGCTGTTCGCCGCTGTGGCGCTGCGTGCGTGGGCGCGCCGTTCGTGGATGCCTGAGGGGCGCGCGTGCTCATTCATTGTCTGCTCGCTGGCAACAGCTCCCAGTCCCTTCAATGGATGTGTTTGTCGTGACAAAAATTAAGATTTGCCCCTTAATATTAGGGACAATGAAGGATACACTATTCCCTCATATTACAACTTTATTATAATTACAACTTCATTACAATGACGTTTCAAGAATGGATGCATTCCAAGTCTCAGATGAATTTACCAGAATTAGTTGTATATTACAGACACCAAAAAGAAAGTCTATTTTAATACACAGAAATATAAAACAGATGCAAGTACAAAAAAGATAAATCTTTTCGGTTTTGTACCCGCATCTCTATTGCATCTGATGTAAGGGATTTTTTTCAACTTCGTCTGGTAAAATTTACGTAGAACCTTTTCTGGTTTAATTAATTATAATAAAGATGTAATAAGCTTTTCCCTAAAATTAAGGAAAAACTTTACTCATAGGAGTAATTTCATAGTTGAAATCATAAGCAGAAAATATTTGTTTTGTTTACTATTTTTCCTGGTTCATGTTATTTAAGATAGTAAAAGGAGAGACTACAGATACTTGAAGTATAATATATTTATTTCATATTATAAGTTTCGATACGTTTCGAGGTCTAGACAAACTTGTGCGTACATTACCACAAAATCAAAGTTCCAATTGAATATTTGTTGTATTTATAGTTATAACAGTTTGTTCAGTAGTCATTTCCAAAGTGCGTTATGCAAACACTCCTATCACACCACAAAACCTTATCAATTTATTAATATATAATGTATTATTTATTATAACGTTACATGTCTGTTACATATCTGAAAATCATTTAACACAATTTAACATAATATATACTGTTCATGTGGAAAATAATACTATAAATATCATAGCTAAAATTAATATTACTTTCCATTTTGATGTTCGGTATAGTATCTAATTGTATAGGAATAGATATGCAAATATTCTAATAGGTGCTTCTTTTTGATCCAATAATGAAGCGACATCTTTAAGAAAAGTTAATATGGTTGTTTCCGTAATTTTCTTTTATTTATTCCGTAAATTTTGATTTTCGAAATTTAGTTTGGCAGTCTCCTCGGGTTTACTGAGAAAAATTACCACTCGTACGTAACAAAGTCTCTCTAATATTTTTTAATAAACCGATGATTGGAATTTCACTCTTGTCCAAGTATATCCTTATTATTTCACATTTTACTGCTTGCCTTAAATAACATGAACGAGAAGAAATAATGAATACGGGAATCCTTAAGCATTAAGTGGTGGCTGAAATATATCCGTATTTTATCGACGTTTCTTGCAAAAGCTGAATTAGTATTTCCTTAAGTGTTTGGAAACATGACAACTTACCATTCGCACCTGTTCCTAGTTAGTTTCTTAGTTATTTGGCTACAGAGTACACATTTAATATTTTTGTTACAAAGAGCGTCCGATTTGACTTGTGCACATCGCAAATCGTTTGTCATTGATGCCTGCAATGGATAATCCACGCCCACGCGAATGAGCCGTCACACGTTATTCGCTCATTCACGAATAAGGACTGCCTGTCAATAAAATTCGGCCTCTTATGGAGCACTCATTATAAGCGTTTTCGATGAATTGGGCCCTAAGAATTGGAGTCTGTCAGTGAGTAAAACCACGGAAACCTTTAAATGACAAATAGAATCTTCTAGTTCTTATTAACTTCTCCATTCAATTCCCATCTCCAAGAAGATACATGTCTCTCCCGGACTATTTGCTCGTGTACGATAAAACTCACTAAAGATTTTCCGCCATTGAAATATTTATTGCTTTCCAGCCGGATTTGAACTCATAAACGTGAGTTAAGAAAGTCAATTCTCATGATCCTTGATGTTCAATGATGTTTTGTTGTGGGTATCGATACCAAATATCGAAGTTTGTCGGCCCTTCGCTGTCATTGGCGCCGCGTGCCGGAGGGGGAGCGGGGAGGGGGCGTGCGGACGTGCCTCGGTTCTGCTTCCACAGCACGCGCAGCCATTGCCGGCCGACTCGAGAGCCCGTCTCCGCCTCCTCCTCCGTCTCCGCTCCCGCTCCGTTTCCATCACCGTCCGCGTCCCGTGTCCCGCGCGAGCTCCGCGTAATGGGCATAGGAGTTTGCATCTGCCGGGAAGTGTGGAAAACAACGAAAACCTAATTAACTAATATAACCTTTGACGCTTAACACCTTTGAGGGCATGTCCATTTGCGATTCTTGAATCGATACGTTTGATATTGATACCAGCAAAATAACATCGATTCGCGCATGGTAATGAACATCGTGTAGGAGGAGGTCCTTGCTTTAATGTTGATAGATGCGAGAAGAGTGGGGATGGGGTACTTATTTCGTCAACAGTGCATTGAAATCTGCGGCTCGTTTGCTAGTGCATTTTTTTTTGTGTTAGACGCGAACGACCCAATGTGACGTGTTCCTACCGTTGTTGCCGTCACAAGGACTTTGTTGACTTTTGGGCAACGAATGAAGGGGTGTTGAGACTCGAAAGCGGGCAGGCCTTCGCCGCCGCATTGGCCCCACGTGCGTTCTGCCAGCGCACGCGTGCGGCCGCGTCGCCGGCGCAGTCGCGCGCTGGCCTGCGTCCTTCTGCGTCCCGTGTCGGACGCGGGCTCCTCCTAATGGGCCTAGGAGTCGGCGTCTGTCGGTAAGTGTGGAAAACAACGGAAAACCGGTCGGGTGGGCTGCGCACCGCCGCGCGACCTCCGCACGCCGCCGACGACGCTCCTACCCCACGCGGCATTAAAACTGGGATGAACATTAAAAGGGTCGTAAGCAGTCATTGTAATGAGCGCCTCGTTATCGGCGTAATGGGACTATGAAGTCCACATGAATGATCTGGCGGCAGGCACCGCAGCCACTCTGGGGTATTACTCTGCGCTCGCAGTTCATGACGGGGCAATGGGAACGTAATGCGTATTTTATTTTACATTTCATTAGTTTATGGAAATGCCTTCTGTCACTGTTTACGAGGAGTCGCGCTCCGAGTGGGACGACGGAGGTCACGCCAGCTGCGAGTCTGCGCACCCCACCCCCGACGCTCTCGCCTCGTTCACCCCCGACTTCCTCGGCGCTGCACTTCCCTCTCGCGCGTGGGTGACCATCCGAAGGACGGATTCCGGGTCGTCAACTTCTGCTTGAGCATCGTATCAGAAACATTTCTATTTATTAAATATACTACGGTCAGTTGGACTCGCGTACATGACTATTGGCCCCTTCCCGTAATGAGATGTGCTGCTGGAAATTTTTTTACTAGAGCATATAGGTTCCCAGTGTTGCCGTCTAAATTTCAAACCCTTATAAGGGAGCACACCAACGGTGAGTCGATGTTCGCTATTTGCGTTGTCTCTGGGGTGAGCGAGTGTGAGATCTGATTAGAGCGGAATTTTCCAGAGGATTAAATTTTGTCAGGCACCTACCATAGTTCTTAAAATACATCACACATTGAAGATTTTCCACCAGTCTACAGCCTCCAGCTGGGATTGGACGCGAACTGCTTGCAAATGCCAGTGTGAGGTTCAATTGGAAACGCATTCATCTATGGCCAACGTATTCATTAAATATTTTCTTCATTAATTGGGACTTGTTCGCAACGTTTTGTATACACCTCTCTTCGTAAATTAGAATTCGTGAGGATATACTTCCACATATCTTGTTTTGTCATTACTTCGTAAAATCTGGGATCTACAGGATGAATTTGGAGTTGTTATATTGTCTTCACCTCTTTTATGTTTTATTTATTTATTTTGACCTCTTTAAATTCCAGTGGCTGGTGCCTGTGGATAAAGATTCCTATCCACAATGATTGCATGTATGTGTGCTAATTGTGTAACAATGATCGTAAGAAATTGGAGAAAACTAAATTATCTTTTAAGAGTTAAACAGACATTTCGAGCAGGTTAATAGCATTTTTTCACAACGGGACACATCTTCCGCTATCCTCCACTTCTTCATCCTATTCTCGATTCACCCCCTCCCACTATTATCTTTGCCTCCGTATATGCTGTCGTGATCCAGCGTTGATATCTCTGAGCAGTCATACACCCGTCGTAAGACGCTCCGCTCTCTACGTGGTCATAATGCCACTCATGACACGAATATTCTGGAGTGAAATGTGGAGAAAGAATCTTGATAACTAGGGATGTTGCAACATTTTCGATACCACCAATATGGATACTTTTGTTTCGATATTTGTAATATCGATATAGATACATTGGAATCGGGGATTTTCGTGTAGATATCAATACCACGTGTTGGGTTGAAAAGCAAGTTACATACTTGTCGTAGTTTATTGATAAAATTGTGGTAATATTTCAAGCGCGTTCTTTGTTTCAGTTCTGCCCCTTCAAGTGACTACTCCATACAATTGAAAAATGCCACTTATTTACATCTATACTATAACTATACTATAAAATATTTTGCTATACTTGTATATTTATACTATAAAATTAATTTTGTAAAATGAAAATGAGTTTTTACTATACTCATCTTGAAAAGTGTTCAGTATGAAGTGTCGTGCATATTATTATATTATATTTTATTTACTATCGATATCACGTGATATTCAAATGATCGATACTGAGGTACATAATACCGACGTTTCCTTGCAATCCAGCGGGGTTTGTGATCTTTCAATCGAAGCGATGTAATATCATGCGGATGAGAGTATCACATTCTCCCTCGCTGGAGTGAAGGACGTATTGGACGTCTATTCTCCGATTCAAATAAGCGTGGGATTAAGAAAACAAATAAATCGCAACTGCCGATTGGTGTGACCAGATCCATTGCCATTCCGTGAAAGGCAATTTCCATGGAAATGCAACAGATTTGAGGCGTGTCTAGTCTTTCAATTTGGAAGAACACTGCACCGTCAGGGTTCCGTGTAATAATTTTAGACAATTTTCTGTATAAGAAGGTTGTTTTCCGTGCGTCATTAAAAATATTTTTTGTTAACCAGTCAACATTGTTGATGGGTTAATGCAAGTAGTACACATTATGGTGATCGTCTGCCCTCACGAATTACACTTGATCCCATCAGCTAATTCTTATTTCCGTGTTGTTTATCGCATTTTCTGGTAAAGTTATATAGAATTTTATCGAGACTATTTTTGTGAGGAGGACTCCAGTGCATTCTTGCACTCAGTATCTCGCATGTGTCCATTTTATTCTTCATTTAACAGGATCACGGTGGCCCATACTTTACTGATGAACAGTGTCTGACACTCATGTCTTCGGATCTCTGAGGCGGTCCGATATCACACATTTTGGAATAATCGGCCTGCAGTATTCGCACTCACCTTCGTCACCCGTTTCTCCCCGCCTCGTCATGCGTCACCCTATTTCACCCTGCCTCACTCCGTCTTATCTTGCCTCATCCCCCTCATCACGCCTCTCCTTGCCTCATGTACTCCTCACTTTGCCACACACCACCTCACCTGCTTCATTTCCGTCTCACTCTGTCTCATCTTGTCTCCCCGTTCCTCGTGCTGCCTGTCCCCGCCGTCCCGATTCATCCCACCACCCCCAGCCTCACTCCGCCTCACCCTGCCTCCTTTCGTCCCGCTACACCCAGCCTCACTCGCCAGCCTGCTTCACCGTGCTTTACTTGGTATTTTTCACGCCGTTGCCGCTGAACCCGCCACCCCCGCCCTCGCTGCCGCCGCGTTTCGTCCCCTTGCGAATTTCCCGCGCCGCGTTCGGCGTGGCCCTCTTTCCGTGCGGCCCGCCGGCGGTTCCGGGTTCGATAGTCGTGGAGGGCAGCAGGGCACGTGCGCAGATCGCTTTCTCCGCCGGCGCCGCCCCCGCTCCCCGCCCACGCCGCGGCACTCCCCCCCCCCCCGCGCTGTGCTAGGATCACCCCATCTTTCGACTCGCACTGCAAAAGGGCTGCGGATCGTTTCGGCTGATGTTCGTTCTGCGGGATTTCTCGTTCTGCAAGCTTCTATTCTTGTGCCATATTCTTAACGGAATATTCGTGAATAAGCGAAGAACTCGTACCTGGTTTTCCTCCTTCATTATGAAAATAGAAATGATTTCGGTGCTTCTCCAAGTCTCGGGATGGGTCAAAAATCGGGAATTCTTGCAGTCAAACATAGCACATCTTCAGAAGAAAAGTGAATAGTTCCGTAGTGATTCCAAAATTCTAAAATAATTTTAGAAAATTCTTTAGAAATTTTATGTAGTAAATTCCTTTTCTTATTGTACAAAAGTAATTTCTTAAGTGCTTCCATGGTATAAGATTTCAAACCTCAGAAACTTTAGAACTGTTTTCCTCAAGAGTTGCTATTTTTTGACTTCTCCACATTTTCACAACTACCACGAATGAAGTAAAATAATGCCATATACATTATCACGTAAGACTGTAAATTTGAGAGAGACAAAAATGTTTCGACACCGCCTGTTGACGTTTGGGAGTTCGCGACCCGCGCCAGAGCGGGAGCACAGAGCACGCGCGTAGACCACGTGTGCTGACCGCCTGCCTCCTCCCTCCACCCTTCCCCCTTCCACGCCTTCCCCCTCCGCGGCTGTCGCGCTCTCCGCCGGCCGGCCGGTCGGCCTGCCGGCAAGAACTATAACAAATACAGTGATGCATCGACAAAGCTCAGCACACGGGCCTTCAGCGCGCGGGCCGACTCGCGGCCCTTCCACATGAACAGACATTCTCATTTCAACTTTCTCAAGACGCTCGTTTTTTTGCTTCGGAATCCTAAGCGGGCAGCCCTATGCGAATGCTTGTAATTTATTTTTTGATGTCAACAATTTGTTAGCTCCGCAATGGAATTGCCTAAAGAGGAACTGCGTGGACGCGTCATACTCGTAAGCGATGGCATGTTCCCTGAGGTGTCTTCGCATCCGTTGTTATTCGGTTAGGTTATTATTTAGAGATAAATAATAGTAGCATTAAGAATCTAGAATGTATTAATTCGTAAACTGTCAATTTGTAGTGTTATTTCTGAAGTTGGAAAGATACTACTTCTGGGTTAGTTTCTTGGCCCCTAACAGTAGCAGTCAACACGTCTCATTTGGAGAACAAATTATAAATAAACAATAGTATTATAAAGCAGTTATATGATCTCGTCGTATCAGAAATAAAAAGAGTAATGGAAAACGGAACGGGACGTTCTACCCTTCAGTGTAATTTTGGTAAGCGCAACTCCATTTGTTTCTACCCTACGAGATGGACTCGTATCGTTCCATCCTTTTCGCCCGTCCCTTTAAATGGGAATCGGAAACAGTAGCCCCGCCGTGTGTACTCTCCCACACTATCGTATCTATCACGATAGTCCTCCACTTCTGGCTCCTCATCCCGGCCTTCCTCGTCACTGGAGCAGCAAAATTACCTGGCTTCTTTTTGCTCCTTTACGCACTCTTTCTCCTTTCCTCTTGCCTGCCTACAAAAATAAGAAAAAAAGGTGGAAAAAGAAGGTCCCCGTGTGTATGTGTGCTTCTTTTCTTTCTACCTTAAGAGATGTAAGCAGCCAGGATGTGGCAACCCTGTCGTAGCTAGGCCAGCAGACGACATGAAATATGGCCATTGCCGCAAGCTGGAAACCTCCTCACTCTTCTGGTCGGCCGCACCGTGGAAATAGTGCAGCTCTCTCTTCTCGAGCACTCGCTTTGGCCGCTCCGCCGCCACCGCCTCGGCTGCCGTGCGCTCGCCGCCCGCTACCTCCCCGCCCCACCCCACCCCTCATCCCGCCTCGTCCCACCCCGTCCCGTCCCGCGCCGCTCAGCTCCTCTCCTCACTTCTCTCCTTGCCTCTCGTCGCTTCTCTTCGTCGCCGCTCCTCCTCCCTCCCGCTCCCGCTCCCGCTCCCGCCGCGGTCCGTCATCCCCTCTCCGCCTCGCCGATCGGCCCGGCGGCGTTCGCCAATAGCGCTGCCGAAAGCGCGCTGCATTTAGAGCTACAATTAACGGGCGGCGAGCAAAGAAAAGAAGAGTGGGGATACCGCAGAACGCGACTACTGAGAAAAATGAGGAAATATGGATGGGAAGTCTGCGGCGGGGAGGAGGTGCTTTGGAAACCGGGAGCGGGAGCGGGAGTGGAGGCGGGGCAGGGGTGGTTGCGTAGGCCTCAACGCGCTCCACGCTCATATTCATACCACCGCCGGAATTATTACTGTCAATTATCATTAAACGGCTGGCTTGTCGGTTATCATGTTTTTACGCACAACCCTTCAATTATCAACGCATGTGACGTGGCACGCGCTTGTGTCGCTCAAATTGTGTTGTGTGCGGGAAATCTAAGAATTAGGCTAAAAAGGAACATTTATTATTATATTATGAACAGACATGTAATTACCCGGTTGTTGATTTGGTTTAAACCGCCATTCCCCAAAAAGAACTATACGTGAATGGAATTAGTTTGTGAGAGTTGTTTCATTTTTACAAAAATATTTGGACTTACAAATTGTTGTCTTTCTGAACACAATGTAAGGATGTTATGCTTTCAGTAACATGTATTATTATTGTATAGGTAATAATAAAGTAAAACTGGATAAGGATGTATCATATTCAATAATGTTGGATGGGTGATCATAGAAATAGATAAATTTGTATTTTACGGATTTTATTGCTCAATTATTATGCAATCATACTGCTACATGAAAGGGGAAAATGCTTTGAGAAAACAATGAGAAGCTCAATAGTTACGGAGTAAATTGGGGTACATGATTTGAATTCGAAGTTTGTAACGAATATGATTAATAAAATCAAAAATCTATCCATTTCATCACACTTTTGCTGAAAATGCAATTCAAGAACGGAGCATTAAATGAGATTATACTTTGATGCTCATTGATGTCTCCGCAGTTAAATTTATAATCGTGGGGAAAGACACTAAACAATGGAGTTGTAGATGGTTTGGATCGCGTGATAATCATTCTCCACACCTAAAGGAGACAAAACAGAGCTCCTTCCTATTCCCATGTGGACATTAAACATCTTAAGATACTCTTGTAAGGGAAATTGTTTTTATCTAGAGGATTCCATCTTCATTTTTTCGATTCATCTAACATAATGTATAAAATGCAATATTTTGTATGCAATATTCATTGCAACAAAAAATTTGTATTTTCTGAGGATATTTACTTCTGCTCCAAAATAATTTTCCGCCCGAATTTTCAATCAGTGAGAGGAACCTTGCTAGTTACCCCGACCGAGATTAAGCACAAGTCTGGGCAGTTGAAATGTTCCAGTTGTGATTAGCAAGAACTTTGAAATTCATCCGATTGGTGAAGAATAGATGTTTCAGATCTCAATATTGATAACTATACAGTGTTGTGGTGTCGAAACTTAAACTACAGTATCTAAATGAAGACAAAAGCTAAGTGTCTCTTACCTTGCTTCTTGGTAGTAAATCTAGCTTTTCTTCTCCTCGAAACGTCACATTTCGTTTTTACTGGTTATAACGTTAAATAAATAAATAGATGTATTACAGTCATGTAAGGAGTAGACATTTACAATAAATTTAACATTAAATTAAATTTGTTACAGACTAACAAAGTCATATCATGGGAACATTTACTCTACGGAATATATTCCGTTTGTAATTGCCTCTCTAATAAAGACTAGGTGGTGACAATTGAACTTTGACCCTAAACGTAATCAACCGCCCCCGCTCAATCATTTCCTGGAGACGGCGCTCTTTTATTTCGTGAGATTAGTTCTCTACAGTAATGTTATTATGAAAAGAAATTAAACAATTATTGAAGTGAGTGAAAAAAAATCTTATGGGAAATAAATGTGAAAAATTAAAGAATATATATTTTCTTCATACATATTCGGGAGTACCTTAGTACCTTACCCTAGTGTCTATGATACTACTTGATGTTTGAATACCCTATTTAATCGAACATTGTAACTTATTAAGTCAATTTGTGCAAAGGGAAATCAGTTTCAAGGGGAAATTGTCTTTACACGAGTCAAAGAAAAAAATAAAATTAGCGATATTACAAGTGTATTCGAGCCAAAAACGACTAGTTTTTTGAGACTTGCGAAAGTCACTCGTGTGCTGAATCGCATCCCTCGCCAATTATCCTTGTGAAATAACCAAATTCTAACTTACGCATATCAAAATTTCTTCAGGCAAAGTAATGCGGATTTTTCAAGAAGATATCGAAGGAAAGGTTCCCGGCACCTCCTCCCCTGTGTCCGTCATTGTTCCCATCCCTCCTCTTCCCGTCTCCATGCCACCACGCCCCCTCCCACAGTCCTTGCTCCTTCCCAGCCGCCATCATCACGAATAGGAAGACGTGCCCCTGGTTTCGCATCGGAGTGTCTCGCCGTGGAGCCGTCGCATAGCAGCTCTTGGGTGCGCTCCGCAAGGGTGTCCCCCAGCGCCCTCTAGGTTGAAACTGCGCAACCGGCCTCGTATTGCCACTTCCCTAGCACATTTCACCTTTGCCCCAGCGGCACATGACGCCACCCATATCCCACCCCACCCCACCCCACCGCACCCCCACCGCGTCCCTGCGACCGTCGTCGCCACCACCACTTTTATCAGCTTGCTGCCTCCGCTTACTCATTTCCTGGAGACGGTGCTAGAACGAACGAATTCCAAGACTCCCAGCGATTAAGACTCCGTTGGCCGGTCGGAGGATTTGGGGAGATGTGGGCCAATTATTTTGGATGTGCTGTCAAATGGGATTGGGCAGACCCTGTCCTAGTGAGCGATGGCATAGCATTAATGAAAAGAATGGATTAGTATAATATTGGCCGAGAAGGATAAAATTTGATGTTTCGTTTCTTTGTAAAATGAATTCAGAGTGAAATGATACATACGATTGATGGGATAATTTTCATGTAAATGCATTAACCTTGCGAATATTTGCTTCTAAAGTATAATGGAAATAATTCAAAGGTGATAACTTCACGGGTTTGTGTTTCACCCGTGCATTGATATCACCACAGCGAACGCTGGGAAGATACAAATTTGGTACTCTTCTTACCACGAATGACAAAAATGAATTTGTGTTACTGTGGTTACCCAATGAAAAGAAAAAAATACGTCTTCAATTAATATTGAGTTATTGCTTTCTGTTGGGAACCCTTACATTGAACTTAGTTAAGAGTTAATGCGAGAGTTCAGTTCAATCATTCGGTTTACCTATTAAAATGAGGTGTATGAAAAACCGAAAATATACGTTTAGCGTTGATCGCGTCATCGCTGACACGTTCAGCTAACTTATTACACTTTTAAGCATAAAAGTCACTACCACGAAAACAACGTGCGGTGAAGTGTTGTGACTCGCGCCCTCGTCGACCGTTGCATGTTTGCTTTCCTAATTTATCGCCTCGTGTGTATTCCGTTTCCACACACCTCTCGAAACAATGCCAGTATATTTCATATTTGATAAAAAAGGAGCGCGTAAGGCGGCGCAGGGCGACCTCATCCCGTGCGTGTTAGTCGCAGGTCACGGCCAGCGCCGCCAGCCGCCATCCTTCTCTGTCAGGAGGAATCTCTCATTGAAACGAGGCGGCGGCGGTGAAGAGGCCCCGCGCGTACCGCGAGTGGGTGGTGGGTGCGTGTGCCCGCACACACGCCTCGTATTTGGTCGCGTTCTTCTTCACAATTATTCAGAAACGGCGAGATTATTTTCAAAGTGATGAGTCTACAAGAATTTTTTTTTCAGGGAAGGGCATTATTTAAATAGTTCAAGATAGGATTGAATGGCTTACGAATACGATTAACATAGCAGAAACGTCGTTTTTAATTGTACTATTTTTAACGCTAGTTAACAATATTTGGTAGCATGATCCAGAAACAAGTTAGGAATATATTGAGTTTTAAAACTAGAAAAAAAAAACGAATATAGGGTCAAATCATTTTGGAAAGTCAATTTCCTTCGGACCTCTGAAAGCCATCTACGTCATAATATGAGAATTTGTGTGTGATATCCTGTGTAGTTGGGTGTCCATAGCATGTGCGCAATATTTTTTGTGATTTCTTATACGAAGTGGTTCAAAATTACCAGCATCTCCAAATGTCAGCTACGTCACGATAAGATGTGTGTGTGTGATATTCTGTTCCGTGAATTCCTAAGCGTATTCGCGTTAGCGAAGAAAAATGACGCGACCCATGGGAACAAAACTTTAGATGCTCGCGACCAGTGGCAGCTTATTCGGGGAGCGGGAAACCTCCCCCTACCAAAGCGGTGGGGAAAAGGGCGAATGAGACGGACCCAATGTGAACTGCGCCACATTCGCTGTAACTTCATTTCGACCGCCTTACCCTGCTCTTGGTGTCTATACGGTCACACGTTGTACCTCATGCATTAACGTGCGGCAAGCTTGTTTCTGTGGACAGTACATTCCATCGTAACGCATGATTTCATAAGCTTCGGACTCTTCATATTGCCGGTATGATATTGCTTTGAAAATTTCAAAACGACAACGGTGTCCAAATAACTTTTCGCAGAATCGTCGTGATTAATCATCGGCCTTATCTCGGCTCAGAGGGCATTTTGAATCACCTTATAGTTTTAAACTTAATAATTAAACTGAATAAAAGTTCCGGATGGTTTGAATTAAACTTTCCCTATTTAACACCTCCAGAAGTGACAATGTAATTAGTACGTGTACCAAACTTAGTAGAAATAATGACTCGATTATTTGTCGAAATATTTGCTTCCGACATAGAGAGGATTTATTAGAAGAACAGTTGTATAAGTGCTGCATTCGCACACGTATGTTTATCTATCTGAAAACACTTACTGAACATTCATCTATCCATCTTTACATGAGCCAGTATGCTTTGCCTTAACATGGAGTGAACTATGAAGTATAGATTTCGTTGTTTTTCAATAGTAAGAAAAATGCAAAACTTTATTGTTGCAGCCACCCGGTGTTAGTGAGATCAATGCACGATTAGAACACCAACCTGTTAAACTCTCACCTGTGTGTCATTTTCATTCTATTCGAGATGTAAGAATTTGCGTCATAATTCAATGAATACATGACTGAAGTTGTCTTTACTGGAAGCCTTACGTTCGAGTTGCCCTTAGGGCCTAGTGATGGGATCCCGCAATCCCCCACGACCCATCATCTCCACGATTTCGAATGACAGTCGTAATAATGAAAGTACATGGATATACGAATCGAACTGAGCGTAGGCGCCATAGGATAAAAAGATGTGGGCTGCAATTGTCCATTCACCCTAGATCTCTACTTATCTTTCAATGTGAACCTTGCAACAATAATCTTGCAGACGATACACAGGGATAATGCCGAAGTCTTTTCTGTTGCTTACTAGTATTTTAATTGGTAAAGATTACACCTAGAGCAAAAAACTAATATAATATTCACATACTAATAATATTGATTCTACTAGACTCTACTTGGTAATACCTTCAACAACTACTGTGAAATTTTTCTGAGTGTGTGACCGCCTATCTGAATCATGTTTATTGCCCAAATTCCCTCGATTCCAAGAGCAAAGGCTGATGTGGTTCTTCCTTTGCATCTCGGCTTAATTTTCTCTCCCGTCTCATCACAATAACATAGGTTTTACGATTTTTATATTGTTGTTCTCTCTTTCCTTGAGCGTACAACATCAAATGAATGAGTATCGTAGTTAGGTAAAGAATACAAATAGACATTACGGTTTAAATTTTTTTCTTTGAAGTTTCCAAATAATATTAAAATGTAAAAGGAAGTTGATTCAAATTCTCATTATTAGCGTTCTATTCTTTTCTGATAGCATATAGAATAAATATTAATTTCTCGTTCAAAGACTAAGTTAAATAGTCACTGCAAGAAATCCACATACAATACATGTACGTTACTTTACAACGCATTGCCAGATGACATTAAACAATTAAAATCGGTACACAAATATAAGTTAAAAGTAAAATCTTTTCTGCTGCATAACTGTTTCTATACAATTAGAGACTATACTGATCCTCAAAAAGAAAAATTAAGTTTACTTTAGCAAAACAATGATACAGTATAACGAATTAGTTTACATTTGAATTGTATAATTTAAAAAAAGACTTAATATGCCTGTAACTAGTAATGTACTTCATCTTCTGGGTCAATGACACCCATCTCGATCGGGTTTTTGTCCAGTTTCCCTGATCCATTGAGCAAATGCAGAGATGGCCCCTTGATTTGCTTCTGGACGTAGATGTAGCTTCACTATGCGCACGTTTTGTTGAGCTTTCCTTTTGCTTGTAGTAGCAGTAGAGCTGAGGATGAGTTACTATTTATTCGCAGAAAAATCAAATCTGCAGTTCGTTTATCGTTGCAAATAGTTTTTCTATAACTAGGGAACGAGAATGTCTAGTTTTTCAAATGTTGACAATCTCCCGCTTTTTTAATTATTATTATTATTATTATTATTATTATTATTATTATTATTATTATTATTATTATTATTATTATTGTTTTAACTTTCAAATGTTTATCGTTAATGATTAATAATTATAATGAATTGAGATGGGATTGTGGAACGTGCGCAAATATTCTTATCCCCCATACGTCATATACAGTTTTTACTGGATTTTTTTTACCAAATAAATCAAGTCAAATAATCTCTCTCATTGGGAGGCAATTATTTAAAAAATGTTCGGTGTACAAACTGCACCAATACGAATGTATTCAGGTAAGAACATATCCAAAATCAC
This sequence comes from Teleogryllus occipitalis, assembly GCA_011170035.1. Taxonomy (NCBI): domain Eukaryota; kingdom Metazoa; phylum Arthropoda; class Insecta; order Orthoptera; family Gryllidae; genus Teleogryllus; species Teleogryllus occipitalis. The sequence continues at coordinate 81,536 of BLKR01009744.1, forward strand.
GAATCCTTGAAACATCTTTTTGATTAACCAAATTTTGTTGTAATGTGGGGGTAATTGATTGGGTGGTCCAAGACCACCAATGGTAAAATGATTTGCGAGTTCAGTGAAATTATATATTTTTCGAAGCATTGCGGTTTGTAAGTAATGTAAGAAAGGAAATATGTCTGAGTGAAGTTCCGTTTGAAAGAATGAGAAAACTCGTTGCAATTTATGGAGCCAGTTAGTGTGACTGCGCAGTGAATAGGTGCGAATCGTAAATACGTTCCAATAAATAAATGGTTCCTTCAACTTATTAAATATTTGACACATGTCGATTCTTATCTACTCGCCGAGGATTCTGACGCATTAACATTTTTCATTTTATAATATTGTATCTCAGTGTCGTCACGTTCTTATTGAAAATAATGTATTACAGCGCCTTTGTTCGACGAATCTTGAAGACGAATTATAAATTCTTGGAGACAGGGAGTTTCAGGATGATGTAAGCGTTGAAAACTAATACGATTTTACTCAATTTCTTTATGGACTTCCTTTGAGACAAATAGAAACTTTGTGCGAGGTCTTGAAGCAGAATCTTTCTCTTTGGTGATTCGTTTTGTTTAAATATTCGAACAGCACTTCATTCGCGCGTAATTTTCTCAGTTTTATCGACTCGCGCCTGTGTATAGATGAGAATTTAATATACAGTAAACGTCATCTTGGAATGTGGGCAATGATACGTGGGGCGATATTTTCCACGGATGGATGCGAAGATGTATGAAGTGGCGTTTTTTCCACTAATGAATGTTTGGAAGATACGGAGTCATGCTTTCGCATTTTAACAGGGGCTGCTTCACTTCAGTGGAGAATTTTCGAGTGGAGAAATGTGCTTCAGAAAACATCGGCATTGCCGTAAAATCAATGCCAGTTGTGGGTCTAGTAGAATTGGTAGTAGTAAAATTCGCATAAAACGTCCTGCGGAGAGTGAGATAGAATACTTTTACGACTATATGAAGATAAAAATATTGCAGTATACTTAAACAGTAACATAATGTTACATTTCGGCACAAAGTTGCATCGAAAAATTCTAAATGATATTCCTTCGTTATATTATTTTGCGTTTTTAACTATAAAAATTGAATACTCGATCTATTTCTCGGCGTAGTCGTTTACTAGTCACAGTTTTACGAGGACCATTTAATTGTTGATTTGATTTAAATAAGTGTTTTTTTCTCTGGGTAATTTGACTTTGGGAAGATTTGGGACTACTGCCAGAAGTTAAAATGTAAATGCTGTGGGTCAGTTTTTATTTCAAACCTTGCAGATGGAAAATTGTAGTGAATTAGGAGATAGAATGGAGAGTACAGGATAGGCCTACAGACAAATCATTCCAATGCCTCTTTAAATGTTTCATCTTCCAAAATATATCTATTTGCAGAGTTATTAAGAAATCAAAATTACTGCATTTTTCATTTTCAATAATTTTTATTTCCATTGTTAGTACAGTTTCCAGGGAAGGTTTTTTTAAGGAATGGCCTTTTTTGTGAAAAAAGTACTTTACATTTCTTTTTGTACTTTTTTGAGTTAAATTTATTTGAAGAATGTTTCGGTAATTGTGTTTTTTCGAAGTTATCATCGTATGTTAATTTTATTATAGGTTATTCAACAATTCAAACGAAGGTAATTCAACGATGAACAATCATATTATAATTCTAAAGTATTTTTGAATTATAAAATTGTTCAATTAAAAACCTATAATTACTTAACATAAAATAAAATAAGTAGTAGGTATCATTCGTAAAGCAAACAAATCTTGACATTCTTTTCTTTGCTTGGAATAATTGATTGGTAACTATGGTGAACTTTTTACCATATTCTGTGTTGAAATAGATATGAAATATTAATCGTTACACGGTTTCTGAGTATTAAATAATTGTATCGAGAGATGTTAATATTATTGCTAACATCTTGAAACATTGTAAATGAAACGTCTGATATACACTATTTGATTTAGAAGCGTTTCCCATCGCATTGGTGTTATCATAAATCTCTAAAAAAAATATGTAATATACTTTTCTAATTTAGTTTGAGTTGATAACATAGGCAAGCAATAAAATTAAAATTATAAGAATATTTATTTCGTTCTTCTACATTTCTTTCATTGTTTATGGGTGCAATTGAAGTTATAATTATAACTTACAAAATTATATTACCTATTTGTAGGCATTTAAATGGGTGAAAAGCGGTAGATAGCTCCGCAGTTCAATTAAATCATCAGATTCCATCGTTTCATTCACCAGTATGCCCTGAAGGTGGCAATTGAGGTTCCCCTGGATACATGGCCGCCGTGTGAAGGGACGTCGCGAAACTGAAACTCTTCACATTCGGTTCTGGTGCCAACAATAAACAAAACACTGATTCTATATGAGATTTGGAATCAGGCAATAATATGTATTCACTATTCAAACACTTCACAAAATATTTTGACACATTATAGCATATTGTAATTAAAAAAACAAGTATTTTCCATTAGCATTTTCAATTTTGCTCAAACGCTTGGAATTTTGTCACTATTAAAACAGTCATTTTTTCTGTGATTTTTTTTAGTACGGTATGATTTTTTAAATACGGAAGTGAATTGTAGCATTAATGCCATTACTCTATTGATCCAGCATTACAACTGCTAGAAAAATTGGAAACCAAGTATTGATTCTATGGGCTTGCATTCTTGGCTGCGGGAATTTCCAAAACGATTCAAAGGAACGTTGTTTTGGGTGCTGGGTACAAATGAATAAGCCGTGTGCTGGGTGCTCGACCGAATTTTGCAAACGCTGGCAAAGAACAGCCCGTGTGTTAGGTGCGTAGCCAGACTTAGCAAAGGAATAAAAAAGTAGCGCATGTAGCTGATGATTTCAAAGAAGATGGAGTGTGGTGGGTGGTCGGGCGGATTTCTGAAGTGAATAAATGTGGCGGCGGCTTTCGCCAACGTTTTCCAAGCAGGGTTGATGTGCTCGGTGGGGTGGGTTTCCAGGCCTAGCCCATGTGCGCGGTGTGCCGGTGGGTGACGGGCGCGGGGCGGCGCGGGGCGGCGCGGGGCGGCGTGCCGGGCGGCGTCGGAGGAGGCCTCGGCCGCCGAGGAGGCCCCTGCCGCGGCGGCCACGCCGCCCGAGCCCCGGCCCCGCGCACAAGCCCCGCGCACTAGCCCCGCGCACACGAAAGCTTTCCTCAGCATCACGCATTTTTATACCAGCCCATGTGTGCGTGTGGATGTGTGTGTGGATGTGTGTGTGGATGTGTGTGTGGATGTGTGTGTATATATATATATATATATATATATATATATATATATATATATATATATATATATATATATATATATAGGACGGGTTTATTTATTTATTTATTTTACGTCAAAAAAACAGTTAAAAACTGCGTATGACGTGCTATGGGGAAAAGTGAAATGTGTGCACATTTTCAAAATTCTGTGATCCCTACACTAAGTCATATACTACTTAAATTTTGAATTTTGAAAGGGAGAAAAAAAAAACTCCCATGTAATAAAATCTATTTTCAATGATAAATAAGCAATAAATTTTGAATTTTGAAATTCTGCACCAAGGAATTCATTTAACGAGGGGGGTGGTAAAAATTACGGCAGCGTTACTAGTAAGAAGCAATTATTGAATATTATTTTCAATTTCTGTATTTTTACTTATAATGCATTTAAGAATAAAACATTACTATTGTACCACCAAGGAAAATTTGAAAGTGAATTCCGCAATCTTTCAAATTATATATTTAAATAATACGCTTGTTACTACAATTAAATAATCCGTAAATGATACAACGTTGGAACATATGCATATTTGTTTAATGTTTTAAATCCAGAAAATTGTCGGGGGGAGGGGGGTGAGACGCTCGTGGCCCTTGCGTCGGGATCATCTCTACGTTCGTTATGGGTATTGGTAGCGAAAAGCCAACGCAAATGCAAGTTTTGATTCTTCGATAGTATTGAAATTCAAGTTTCGGTATTACTGCTATGAATTTGTATGGCTACACGATTTATAATGAAGAAAGCGGTACGTGTATTTCGAAAAAATACGTTATTTTGGAGTAATTTAATTAATTTCCAAATATAAGAATTACTCTTAACGTAACTTCATTTTTAATGTTTTATTATTCTTCTACAGTTATTTTTTTTGCTACCAAAACTGAAATTGATACCACAATATTACCGATTGGTTAGATCCGATACTAGTACCTCGTACTTCCAATATCAAACGAAAAGGTATCGATTCTTTAAAGGTATTGTAGGTATCGCAAACTTCCTTGCCGTATTCCTGGCCACCTATGTATGAAAATTAATATCCAAGGACCTGTATAATTCATATATTATATTCATTCATTGTATTCAATACTTGTATATTAAATATTAAAATTTGAACGTTCGACACTAATGTTTCGTAGAATTACCTTTCACAATATTCTCGTGATTAAATATAATGTGATCTCTATTTATAGGGTTCTTCTGCAACCCATTAACACAAAGGAACTGTGGATTTTGAGCACTCATTCTTGTTTATTTTCAAGGTGTAAGTAAAGCTGAGTTTTATTTTTATGCTGAAAACACGAAAAAAAAGTAGTCGTTTAAAGTTCACGGGAGTAGTTCGTTTGCGTAGTAAATGTTTCACGAATGTTTAAATTGTGTTGTAGACTATTCGTACATTTTTCAGATTTTGTTTGCAAGATTCGAGTCCAGAAAAGATGTCTGCAACCAGGACATCTGTCAGTGTGACCCACTGAATCTTTAATTTTTGAATTCATGTTGTAAAGCTTCATCTCCATAATATACAATATTTGAAGATTGGAATTCTCAAATGCGTTGAGTGTCAAAGGTACAAGTTGTAATTTATTGAGTAAAAATCAATTCATTAAATGAATATTTCCCGCTATTCTTGCATCGGTCACAATGACATCATCACGTACTACAAGGTAAAATATGTGTAATTGTGACGTTTATGTTTATAGACGAATCCTAAAATATCTTTCATCATTTTTTATACGTAGCAACTCGTACCTTTGGCACTTAACATACTAGAGGATTCCAAAGTTTGATTTATTCCCATGTCGGTAGGATGATGTTCGAAAAGGAATTCCAGTCAAATTTGAGATTTATATAACATCTAGCCATGATATATCTTAACAATTATTCTGCGTCGATTGTTATCACTACTTGCAATTGAGTGTTAGGCAAAGAACGGCGCTTGCCCGTCGTATTGGAAACTAGTTCTCGGGCAGCCAATTCACGCGCAGCTTTTATTTTCAAACCCATTCTCACGGTTGTGCTTCTTCCTATGCGCTACGCAGAACGCGATCGAGTTTATCATAAAAGCGTAAGAAGCTCTTGAGGGGCAACATGGACTTGTTGGCGAGCGTCTCGCAGACCACGAAAAGCCGCGTCGCGCGGCGTCTCGCCGTGTTGCGGCCGCGCCGAGTGGTGCAGCCGTCGCTGGGGCCCTCGTGTTCCTGTCGCGCGCGCAGCTCCCAAGTTTATTCGAGAGCGCACTCGCACGTCTCCCTTTGCATACTTCGGTGTATTTGTTTATTGTTTAGTTTATATCGTTATGCCGTGCACTCCCCATTCCTACTTCCCTCTGCTTGAGAAACACGCTTCTGGTAGAGCGTTTGAACGCGAATTTCGCACCTTTGTCAATCCGATTGATCTGGAATTGAAATCAAGTTGTAATCCTTTGAGAGTTGCGGCCAGCCGTTGAATGGTAAGGGATCTCAGCGCCATGCAGTGTGGGTACGAAGCGAAGGTAACAAGCAACACTTTCATCCAATTCATACCAGAGAAGTTACTAAGGAAAATAACGTGGACGTTTAGTTCGTGGTTTTGGGAATAAACACACTTGGCTCGGCTGGGATACGCTTAAATTCCCGCATACTTCTTTTTAACTCTTTCAAGGAATGAATGCTGTCTTCAAAATCTACGTTTGGTAGTGATAGTACTAGACGTATTAAGACGATACATTTTTTACATTATATTACCTTTTTGCCGTTTTAAAATGTTTGTTACCATTCTCGTCAACAAGAGATTAAGCCGGCATCAAATTCATTTTCGACCTATGATATTACTCTATAAGTTTACCGACGAATCGTATTAAGCTCTAACGTGAACGATGTTTTAATTTCTATAGTTTTTACCGTTTTTCAAAGCTTAACGAATCTAAGCTCTTTGTGCAGCTTGATATATTTCTAACATTTTCCTTCAACCGCATCTTAAAAAGATTAAAACTATTTGGAATGTTCGTTCGGTTGAACGTCTTTTTTTCTAAAAATTAGTTCCGTATCGCGGCAATAAAGTAAAGTAGTGTTTCAAGATGGTTAATGCATAAGTGCAACATTTTCTTGAGAAGTATAGAAAAAATTTGCGGCATTGCGACCCCTGAAAAAATCTGAAAACTGTGTTTTATGTGACTGTTTCTCTTCTGGGGACAGGATTTTATTTTGCCATAAAGCAATCGGCATGAAATTCAGTTTAGTATGTGGACGAGTTCTGTTTACTATCACGAATCGTGAATTCATGCATGAAATCTGGAACGAGAGAATAAATCGTCCATCCAAGAATTAGCTAAGGAGCGTTTCAAGTTGCAAATTTCTACGGAAGAGATTGCGAAATGCAGAGGACTCGCTCCGTGATCGATTTAAATGGTAGGTTAAAAATTGAATTTTGCATTCGGAGTTTGGAAAAAATTGCCTCATGCTGCCGAGTGTCGGGTACGGCAGTAGCGGTAGCGTTGGTGTGGTATGTCAGGACAATAAAACTTAGAAGTGTTAGGAAAAGTGAGGAACTTGAAAAAGGTAGGAAATTTTACTAAAGAGTCTGGAAACAATATTTAATTCTTTTTTTAAAATTAAATTATATAAATGTGCTAATAAAACCTGAAAAGTTATTATTAGTTGCGTTGTTTTAACCAGCAATTTAATTCACAATTTCTAATCATTTGCGCGATTAATATTTAAAAAATAATTAGATACCATTGTCTTTTTAGCATCGATTGCCAGCTAATGGCATTCGACGAGACCTGAACGTACATTTTTCCAAGTATGGCCTTACTTCAAACGCCGATATTTTTGTAAAATGAACCAAAATATTCATGGTTCTTGCTTTTTTTTATCTTGACGAGAAAATGGAAGATATTTTTTGGAAAAGAGTTTAGTATAATAGCCTAAGAAATCGTAATTTCATTGCTGGAAAATGGGGAAGTCAGAAAATTTGGAATTTTCGAACACTTCCAACAGCCATGTGGTGGCAGTGTACTGATGATTATGGCCGATATTTTTAGGTTTTGCTAATTTAAAATTAATTTTTCTAGCCTTTTTTAGTATTTTTTAATTGGGTTAATAATCTTACGTTAAATAACTATACATTTTCTTCGAGAAAAATTGAAACTATTTACGGTAGGTACTTCTACTCCTGAGTCTTTATTGTACTAATTTAAAAGTAACTTTAATGCTTATAATATTATACTGAACAATAGAATATTTTGCTTTTTCACGATTAAATATTTCTCTGTTTTGTACAGAGAAATGGAGTCAAGTAGAATGACAAAGAAATGAATTCTTGTTATAATGTATATACAATATATGAAACGAGGTATATAGTCGCCAAATTACTTTCCTCAGCTTCTGCCCTCCTCAAGTTAAGTTTCTAACTTAATGTCGGTGATTTCCTTCTGATACCAAGATGACAATTGTTATTCTCGTCCCCAAAGAACCCAACCCAAATCACTCACCGATTCATAGATTGAGTTTCCTAGTACAGGTCCTTTAGGAGCCGGGACTAGGATTCAAAGTGGATCATTTTATACCCTCTAGGAAAATTAATTTTTTAGGACCTACAAAATTTAGTTCTGGCATTTGTTGGTGCATTGAACGAAAATCTAGGATATTTTGCCAATGTGAATATTAGTTTGAAAATGAATCCGTGGCGTAGTGATGGCGGTGGCGGTGGAGGTCGGGCGGCGGCGGCGACGGCCTCGGCTGGCACTCCGCTCCGGATCGGGAGCTCGCGTGCTGCATGCGCCGCGGACAGTAGGACACGCAACGTAGCCCCGCCGGCTCGCGGGGCGGAGCGGGGCGGAGCGGGGCGGCGCGGGGCGGCGCGGGGCGGCGCGGGGGCGCCTTCCAACCGAACGCTCCTCGCTCCCCGCTTCCTGCTCCCCCAGCCCCCGCCCACCGCCGGCCTCACCCCCGCCGCGCGGGGTGGCCTTCGCCCAGAGCTCATTCATGCTGCCGCCGCTGCCCCGTGCTTGGGGAGCGTTTAAGACGTGGCTGCATAATCAAGCCACCTTTCTGATACTCGAGTCGAGGTATGCGGGAGCATCGCTCCTCCGCCTAAAAATACCCCCCCCCCTCGCTCGAACTGGAGCACTTTCTGGCTGGCTTGTTTCTTTCTTGCGGCCGCGTTACAAGAGGAGCGTCTTTGGAGAGGAGTTTCATTTAGAATTCGGCGTTTCTTTTGAGCGCGTCTCCCCCCTCTGGCCGGCCCAGGAGCGTTTGGCTCGTGAAATGTTTGGGACGTAGCTGTAGTTTGAAAAGCACCCTTTCAGGTAAAAGTGTTTGTGTGCGGGCGAGCCCTTGTATGAACCTGTTGATAGCAACTCTCTTTCCCGGTGCTGATTTCCGCCGAGATGCAGTTAGGGGAGGTTGGCATGAGGTTCAGGATTTAAAAAGGAACCTACCGCGTCGATAGAGAGGCTCTAAAACTCGGAAATTCGTATAGAGAGAACACTGTAACGTCTGCGTCCAGAATTTTGGATCGATAATCTGAATAAGAAACGATCATTTTGTTAAATGAAGTTACAATAAAGTTTTGCACATAAGGTATGTTTGTGTCAAAATATTTACGGATACATCAATATATTATAATTTTAATGAAATGAATGTATGTATAATATATG
>BLKR01009745.1:0-90475 GCA_011170035.1 Teleogryllus occipitalis
TATATGTAACGTACACATAAATGAATGGGACTGAAGAGAATGCAAAGTAAAATAATTCATGGGAAAAATAAATCTTGGCAACGAGTTCAGTAATAGTGGTTGTACTAAATCTTTATGTGATCTTGTTAGCTTTTGTTGGTTGCACGAAGCATTCTGCAGAGAAGCATGAAGCGAAATGAAATTATTTCTATCACTTAACATTGTCAGTACCTCTCTAAGCACAACGCACAGTCGGTAAAATTCTTCTCCGCAAAGTTCTGGAAGCAAATACAATGAATATCATGAGGATATACCGCAGTATATCTCTGCAGAAAGCCAGTAGCCGTAATTTTCACTACAAATATCAAACGGTATTCCGGGCATAAAGTAAACTTTTGATGTTTGGAAATCCTCAGTAACCATGTTGCACCGGCAATATGCAAAAGACTTTGGCTAAGTGCCCAACGAAATTAAATTCTGCGACAATTCCCCCTGTTTTCTGATCCCACAGTCTCTCAGTCAGGAAAAGCTTCAGAAAAGCAACGGATAAATGTAACAGACCGTTGCGATAGTGGTCCCTGCCAAGGAATATAGGAGTAAAAATTAATTGGCAACGCTCGGAGTGCGTATGATGGCAAGTTTCAATATTTCCAGCAATGTAGACCCTTAGCGGTGGTCGGGTAGTAATAACATTTTCAAATGCCCGGAGCATATAAAAATAATATTTGAAGAAATAATTGCCGCAGAAACACAAGGAGAGAAAATAAAGAGGAAATATTGTAAAATAACATGCTTTTTTGAAAAACACTTGAATTGCGCTCTCAGGTTTCTTCCTTGTAACAATGTTCTGATAAAAGTAGGATTTATTATATTTCCAAGCAGTAGCTTTTACTTTTTCGTATGCGTACGTATGTACGAAAAATATACATAGTATAAAGTTTAGTAAAGCTGCAAAAAATAGATTTCGAGATTTGAATGGAAATACACATTTTGGGGTCCCCTGATACCGAAAAGGTGTTTTTTATGACGTCCGTAGGTCCGTCTCGCTGCGTCCGTGAATACCACTAGCGCCTAAACCATGCGTAGGATTCTTTTTACAAATGAAAAAACTCCTGTCTTTCTGGCTCGAGTCGAAGTTTTGAGATTTTGAAAACCACTTTAAAATTTAGGGTTTTTTTTACATGAAGCTCCTGCAACATTTTCAAACATTTTACGAAAACGGCTCTGAAATTTTTCTTTAAATTTCTTGTGAGAATAAACTATACTTATAAAGGTGGCATATATCTGATTTTTGAGGGATAACTCTGAATTTTTGAAAATTGCAAACGTTTGAATTATTTTCCGCGTTTTCCTACACTACAAAATTAAAGATAGAGATTTTTCCTTGAAATAAAATTTGTTATCCTCAATTAGTTCTTTCGTTAAGATCCTGTACATTGAATCTTATGTGCAATATTCCCTGCAGTTCGAGCAATTTAAAAAAAATAGCAAAAACAATATTTTCTCGAAAACTGCACAACATTTTTTTCTTTAAATGCTTGGTAAGGATAGTGCTTAGTGCTATTAGTTGACAAACGCCATTTGCTCTATTCTTTTGTTTTTACAAAATTACAAAATGTTTTTTGACTAGCCTCTCACGTCGTTAATATTTAGTGGCGATTTGTTCACATTATTACATTTATAAGTGCATGTGTTTTAAATAGTGTCGTTTGAAGTTTCCCGAAAACAACTGTTTTCTGTGAAAATGAGCTGAAATTTCCGCATTATGAGAAACGCTCAAATGCCGTATTCAAAAATGGCTCCATTTTTTTCTTCAAATTCTTTCAATGGATACTGCTAATTGGGTTGTTTGATGTGACGTGAAGTTCATTTTAGTGTATTCTTTTGTTTTTTCAGAAATTACACAAATGTAATTTTTTGAAAATATCTCTCATACGGTTAATATGCTCATTTCCAGCAATTTGTTAACACTATTCAGTTGCGAGTTAAAGTTCTTCAAATGACTTTTAATAAAGTTTTTAGAAAGCTCATATATATATATATATATATAATATATATATATATATATTGCACCGCTCATAAGTCGGTTACATTGTTTAAATAGCGCGCGACAATGTTAAACTACGACCAAAGCAGTAATAGTACCGCTGAACTACAAGGGGGTGCGCCAGCAAGAAAGGATATTCTGTATCAGATTCTGAGTAAAAGTTCTGAACGCACTCACGTAGTAGAAATCAACATCCAATCAGGAATCGCCTTGAAGAATTTATGACGGCGCGATCAGCACCGCAGGGAAAAACTTTCTTTCTGCTGTGAACCTTCGGACGGAACGGACCTGTACTGTCTTGCGGTGTGCGATCTGATACTGAACGAGAGGAGATCCAACAAATTATAACCATCAAAAGCTTCTTTTTTTTTTTTTGATTGCAAGTTATATTTCGCTTGGACATTCCAAGTAAGGAATAACGTATATTCGTTGGAGACCGCCGTCGAGCTGTGTTACTTCGCGAGGTCGGCGTGCAACAAATCGACGAGGGACGGTTTTTCACGACGCAAGAGGCTAATTCGACCTTGGATGCAACGGGACCATCGCCGTCGTCTGGAGTGGCAGGAACGTGTCATCGCGGCGACGTCGTGAGTCAAAAAGACCAGATTTTAAAACTTCGACAAAATCCCTTTTAAAAGAACAGTTGAGAGGAGGGGAAATCACGCATAAGAATATATAGAATTCACCTCACGCCCAGACAGAGATAGTCAGGCATTTAAATTATCGGCTATTAAGCGTAACTTTTCAGTATTTTTCCATCGTAACGAGAATTCAGATAAATTGTTCATGCAAAAAGGTGTAAAATTTATTCTTTTAATTCTTTTGTTTAACTACTATATTTGTTCTTCTAATGAATATTCTTTTCTGCAATTCATGATTTAAATTGTTTTTAATTAATAGTAAAAAGGTTAATAAGTTGCGTGACAGTAAAACCGCTTATTAAAGGGATCTCATTCATTGTACCAGTTTATTTAAAAGGTATATGCAAAGTGTATATTGCACATGTAAATTTTCTTTCAGCAGTGTATGTGATTTGATGTTTTTTTTGTGAATTGTATAAAGGTATTTCATTGTGTTTGTGTAAAAGTGAAAGATTATATTGGGTCATTCAAAGTATTTTACAAATAGAAAAGGTACAACTGCAGTTGATCAATATTTAGGAAATTGCTGAACACTACAGCAAGTAATATGAATTTCTAGGTAATGTGTAAATTCTTAACGAAATTGTATCAGAAGATTTGGTAGAATATATCAAAACTTTGTTAAAGTTAAAAGTTAACTTGCCTGTATTTATTTTAATATTCAAAAGCAGGATAAAAGACGAACCCACTCCTGTAGGACGATTAGGACATAAGAAAATCTTCCTAAATTTTGATGTGACATTGATTTACCAGGTCAAAGGTCAAGTAGTAACATTAAGTTATTAGAGTGATCCGCTCATTTGTATCCCATAGTAGGGAGCGGTCACATATTTGGTGAATACGCGAGGTTCGAAATTGATATAACCTCGTCATATAGTATTCCTAAAATAAGTGAAAGGTCACAATATATATATATATATATATATATATATATATATATATATATATATAAATTGATATATATATATATATATATAAATTGAATAATAATGGGGACATCGGGAAACCTTGAGGCAGTCCTGCTGAAATCTTGCATAAGGGTGATATGGCATCGTTAATTTTGTCTTGCAACTTCTTTTGACTTAAACAACTTTTAAGAATTTGGTATAAATAGTCTGGAATGCATGTTTGTCTTAATTTGTAAAGAAGGCCTTGATGCCATACTTTGTCGAAGACTTTAGTTATATCCAGAAATATTGCAATAGTGTGTTGTTTGGTATGGAATCCTTGCGCTATTCGGTTAGTCGTAATATTTGATGTTTGTGGAGTGGTTAAGTCGGAATCCAAATTGTGTACCAGGGATTACGTGTGTGTTTGTTAGAAATTGTGTTAATCGTTTTAATATCAGTTTCTCTAATATTTTTGACAAAGAAGGGAGCAGGCTTATTGGTCTATAGTTTGCTGGATCTTTTGGATTTTTTCCTGGCTTGCGGAAGGACAGTACTGTTGTAATTTTCCAGTCGTTGGGAAAGTAACCTAATCAGAGTGCTGCGTTGAATATTGCTGTAATGCCTACTATCAGGTTGTTATTTAATTCTTTTAGAATTTTATTTGAAGTAAAATCGTATCCTGCTGATTTCTCAGTTTTTGATTATTTAATTTCTCGTTTAACTTCTGGTGGGGATATATATTTTATATTAACTGGTGCTGTGTGTAATGGATTATGATTAAATTCCTCTACTTGTTTATTAAAATGTTCGTTATCGACTGGGTTTGTGTTGAATGATTTTTCGAGGTAGTCTGCTGTAAGAGAAGTTTTTTCTAAATCGGAAATTCCCACTTCTGAACCTAGTTTAAGTTGTGAAATTCTTGTTTTTGTCTTTTTACTCTCTGTATGGTGGACCACATATGCCTAGATGATGGATCAATTTCTTTTAGAAAATTCTGGAAGCTTGCATATATATGTTGGTCTAGTTTTGTTTTAACCAGTCTCGTCAGTTTGTTTAATTTTTTTTAGGTCTGGGCGTCGTGTCATTTGCCAATAGCGTCTTAGATTGTGTTTACTTTTAATTAGGTTTATAATTTTTATTGGAATTAGTTGGTTGTCTATCGAGTTTGTTATTTTGAGATAAGTGGTAGAATTTCTGAAAGATCCTTGAATGTTGCTGACTAATCGTTTAACTTCATTATCTAGATCATTAGCAGATTGAATGCTGTGTGGATGCCTGTAGTTGATTTTTAAATTTCTCCTAAATTTAAACCAGTTAATTCTACCTTTTTGCTGATTATAAAAAGAAGATAGATAGAGAAGATGGAATGATATGATTATTGGATTGTAATCCGAGTCGAGTACAGGAAATACTTATTGATATATCGGGAAATAAATATTTTTGTGATGAGGATATCCAATATGTCCGGAATTATATCATTATTGTAAGGGTAATGAGTGGGTTCTATTGGGCTAGAATACTTAAATTAAGGGCGATAGATTTAGTAAATATTTCCCTTGTTGTGTTGCATCCCCAAGCGCTGTGTTTGCTATTAAGATCGCCTATTAACAATACATTATTGTTGTTTCCAAACATTTCTGTGTATATTTTTCTAGGAAATAATTTATTAGGAGGTTTTCATGCCGTTATTGTGATTGTATCTTTGTTATTTTGGTGTTTATTGCTATAGTTCCTAGGTTGTTGCTCGTGGGGCTGTTAATTAACGAATGTTTTATGTCTTTGCGCACTAATGTGGCTACTCCTCCGTCGGCCGTCGCCGAGAGACGATCGTTCCGGTATACAAGGTGAGTCACGTAACTTTAGCACCTCCTGTAACTTTTGAACGGTTGAAGATATAGAAATGCAGTTTTCCCGGAAGTGCATGAGAAAATAGGGCTAACTGATACGTGTATTTATTTCTATTTTATCACTTGTATTTTACGAGGTATTTGAGGTAACTTTGTTTTTTCAAATAGAATTATATATATTTTTTCAATCTATCATAAAGAGACGAATCCAATGATATACATATTGTCATATGTTAAATAAGGATTTTTTTGAGAAATTTTGATTCTTTTGCGACCAGTTCTTAACGGATATTTTGATTGTAACAGACCGCCACAGAAGGTCACGCAACGCTCCACCAGCAAGCGCGCGTTCGATATGAATCAATCTCTATTTAAAAATGACAAAATTAAATATTCTGAAAATGAAATTGAATTATGAAAAGATGAAATGTCGTTAGAGAATGGGTACGAGTATATTGATGGAAAAGGCAAAAATATTAAGGGGCGAGATTAAATCAGATAAAATACCCAGCGCCTAAGGATAAGGAAACCAAAAATTCCATAACGATTGGTGAATGAAAGGCACGAAAATTTGGTTGATTCCGGAATAAACGAGGAATTACTTTAGAGTAAAATCACCAAGAAGAATATGAAATCGTGTCTATTATCTGACTTGTTAATCTTTCTTCGTAAAATAAAATAAAATAAAAATATACCGCCTTTCTCAAAAATGCAATGGAATGTTTAAACAAAATAAGATATTCTTCAGAAATGGACAAGTATCTGCTCCTAGATTTGGTGACAATGTAGTAGTTTAGGATAAGGTAGTTTGTTCGGGTTGGAAGCATTTCCTTCCAAACATTTTACCCTGAGAAAGGTCGCAGTATGACGGCCGAAACGACATTTGTGCGTAGCACTACCATTGCACAGACAACTCCGTAGCACAATTTAACTAAATTTAAATAAAATATTCCCCGCAATTCACTTGTTCACTTAAAGATGTCAACATCAGTGATGCCAAGCAAATTATGGTGTATTAAGCGAAAAATTCCTTTGGCTACTGGAATGCATTCAACGTCACCTACGTAGATCTATTTAGGTGGCATTGGTTTAATTCCTGGCACACTCGCTAAGTTAGCGCCAAAACACGTTTATGGACGCAAAAACGCGTTTTTGGACATTTCTTTGAATTTTCCGACCAGATTCGAAAACAAATGATCAGTTGCTCATTGGGAGGCAGATACGCGTTGAATGACACCTCAAATGTCTCGATTGGCGCACGGGAAGTAGACTAGCCGTGAGTGACGGAAAAACACACACACACATGGGGAGTTACTCAAATACTGTATAGGGGTATCTAATAAGCGTTGAAAGACAAAACTCTCATGAGAGTAAAGAACGGTTGTAATAATAAAAGTCGCAAACGTTGAACCAGTAATTCCTTACAAAATCAAAGAGGAATAAAACTACGCTGATGACAATCGATGGCGTCCCTCCCATTGAATACGATTGTTTAGGCTGCTTAAATGAAGCGAGGGTGCCACTGCAAAGGTAGCTCGTGTAAAGATAAGCGTCATTCGATTTAAAACAATACATTTATTTGCCCATTATAACATCCGTTAGACATTTAGAGCTCTTGTGTGACTGCAAACAGCATCAGGTCCCTCCCAATTCGTAGGACGGATTCCTCCATTTATTTCCGATAGATTATACTGACGTGCCTTCGTAATTTCGACTTTACGCGGAGTGAGTGTTTTCCTTAATGAAATGTTTATCTCATTCGCTGTGTGCCTATTAATTCTCGAATGAGTACACATTTATCTACCAACATTTTCTGGTTCTCCAAACTCTAGCGCTTTCGATGATGTGCGATGTACAACGAATTACAATATTCATTAGACCTCATATCTCCTGTAATTCTGATCTAGAGCTTTCTAGCAGCTTGGCGTGTAATATTGACATGGGCGCACTTCCATCAGCAAAGCGCACGTTGGCAGCGCATGCCCTGCACACAGCATAACTTTCTTGCGCCGCCCGCGGAACGAACGGCGTTCTGGCGGTGGGCGGAGGGCGGGGGCGCGGGCGCGGGCGAGGGCGGGGCTCGACGAGGCGATTGAGCTCTTGTTCGTGATTAAACCGCCGGTCTCCGGCGATGAAGTGAATCGCGAGGCATTATTGATGCGCCGTGCGATGCCTGCGCTCCTGGCGGCGCGCGCTGAAAGTTTGATGGCGTCGGCTGTGGCGCCGCCGCCTCATGACTCCTGCAGGAGACCGCGGCGAAGGGAGCTGGCAGGAGGGCGGAGTGGGCTAAGACTGGGGGAAGAGTGTGGATGGTGGGCGGGATTCGAGGGTGCGGGTTAGTGAACGGGGGTGGAGGGCAGGGGGTGAAGAGCGGGGTGTGGAGAGTGGGGAGGTGAGAGCGGGGAGGTGAGAGCGGGGAGGGGAGAGCGGGGAGATGAGCGGGGAGATGAGAGCGGGAGATGAGAGCGGGGATGAGAACGGGGAGGTGAGAGCGGATGTGAGAGCGGGGATGTGAGAGTGAGAGCGGGGAGAGAGCTGGATGTGGAGAGCGGGAGGTGAGAGCGGGGAGGAGGAGAGCGGGGGAGGTGAGAGCGGGGAGGGAGAGTGAGCGGAGGAGCGGGAGGTGAGAGCGGGGAGGTGAGAGAGCGGGGAGGTGAGAGCGGGGAGGTGTGAGAGCGGGAGGTGAGAGTGAGAGCGGGGAGGAGAGCGGGGAGGTGAGGCGGGGAGGTGGAGCGGGGAGGTGGAGAGCGGGGAGGTGAGAGCGGGGAGGTGAGAGCGGGGAGGTGAGAGCGGGAAGGAGAGCGGGAGGTGGAGAGCGGGGAGGAGCGGGGAGGTGAGAGCGGGGAGGTGAGAGGGGAGGTGAGAGCGGGGAGGTGTGAGCGGGGAGGTGAGAGCGGGGAGGTGAGAGCGGGGAGGTGAGAGCGGGGAGGTGAGAGGGGAGTGGAGAGCGGGGAAAGGTGAGCGGGGTTGTACGGGGTTGGGGGGGAGGGGTTTTGGGGGAGCGCGACGTGGGGTGCGGGTGGGGCGAGGGGCGGAGAGGTAAGAGCTTAGGGAGGACAGCGATGGTAACTCGAGGGGGGGGACAGCGGCGGTCGTGGCAATGGCAACGAAGTCGATGTGTGTGTGTGTGTGTGTGTGTGTGTGAATGTGTGTGTGTGAGGAACTGTGAGGAAATGTTCGTGACATGAACATGAAGCAATTTAGAACTAAAATTGCGAAATTAGAACAGTTCTGCTATTACAGAATGGAAGATGTGGTCACCTAGTAGCAGAATGTGATGTCCTGGAAGGAAGTATCAGTAATCATTGTAGATATCCATTTAGGAAGAATTATAATGCAGAGGATAACAATATCCTATTTTATGGATACTATCGCTGCTCTCTCCGACAGGCGCTGGTGACTCGGTGTATCCCCACGTCTGAACGCGCAAGTGGTGCTTCATTAGTGGGGCCAGCTCAGCCGAGCTGAAATGACTGATGTGTCCTAGCTCGTCAACTGCTTAGGCCATTAGCTCATAGGAAAGTGTAGAGCATGTTTTTATCGCGGGAGGTGGTGGTATTCAACAAGTGACAGCGGTAATGTACCTAAAGAGAACTATTTAGTGAATCGTTACCGTTAATAAAGTCATCGGCAATTACACTATCAGTAGCACTATAGGTGTTCCTTGCAAATTAAAATATCAATGGAGGAAGTGCGTAGAAGTGCAGATAATATCTGCCCCCAAAAATGTACTATTACCGAAGTTTGTACTTCGAAATATCCTCGCCTACAGCTGTGGAATGGGACGATGTTATTGGATAATGGGGAACCTTTAACAGGAGAAAATGACAAAGGAATGTCTAATTTTGAAATCTACAGTGAATTGTTCTGGAGTAAAATATAAGGCAATGGTGTGTTTAAGTGAGCAACTGTTTAAGTTGGTGCCAACGACGTTGTATGGAAAATAGGTGGATGAGACATTTGTTTTAAAAAACGCCAAGGAAATCGAATGAGTAGATAGTAACGAATCATTGAACGACCAAAAATAGCTGGTTGAATGACCGAACGTTCTCAAATATAAAATATTCAGGAATATCTCTGCAAAAATTGCCATAGAATTCGTTGCTGGGGTGCATAATAAATGAACAACTGTGCAGGAAGGTGAAAAAGAACAGCACGCTGCTGGGTTTCGTACACGAATGCAGATGCGGTAATGATAGAAGTAATGTGTCAAACAAGGCCTGGAAGCAGCCCAATAACTGCGATATTCGCCTTGTCATAGGCAGTGAATAGATGACAAATAAATCAGTATCAGTGGGGAGGTGTCCGCTCATGGATAGATGCGATAATTATCACGCTAAACCATCGTGTCCTATATTATTTTAGTAGTATCCACGACTTTTTGGATCTTTCACGCAACCTATCTTTATAAATGAGGTCTCTAAAAAAGAGAATTTCAGGGAGAAACGACTAACTGCGCTTTGACGTTAAATATATGAAGGATTTGTTGAAAAAACGCATCCAAATATTCATGTCGAATGCAATCCGCAACACTCGGGCAGCTTTGTTAAAATGTTTATAGTTAAATAACACCTAAACGAAGCGAAATACGGCCTTAAAACTTTAAATTCCTAGGCCAAGGCTCTAAAGAAATTTTTCCCACACAGTCATCTACAGAAAGAGATCTTGGACAGTCTATATTACAGTTGGATTAGCGACGTGTAGTTCAAGAGACGTACGGAATATGCAACTCCATGTGAAATGAAATTAATTACTTGATTTTCTATGGTATTGAAATTCAAGAGTCTACCTCTCTGTGTGGCAATAAAGTTAACTAATATTGTAAAGAGTAGGGTTGAACTCGCCCGATCCTGTATTTTTTCATGGACAACTTCACGAAGCTTTTAAAAGAGTAAAATGCTTTTCTATATTTGTGAGAACGAATATAGAAGAGTAAAAATCTCTTTCATATCTGTGACTAACAAGAATAGCTACTTGTCAAGGAAGATGGTGAAATTACTTTAAATGTAATTAAGGAAGCTTTGTGAAATGTTCCAAGAACATCTGAATAGATCTTTATTGAAAACTTGTTTCAAAGTTCAATTGCATTATTTTGTAAGTACATTGGAAGTTACCTTTATACATTTTTTAATCAAATAATCACGTTTTGCTAACAACTTTCCCTCATAATATGGAAATGGAAGGATAGGGAAGAGGGAAAGTTTTAACAAGCGAGAGCTGTCGCACGCGCAAGGTTGTTAAAAATATGACTATTATTAGTTTTTCAATATCTTCTTTGAGATAATCATAGGAAAGCCAATTTAAACGGTAAAACGTCAATTAAAATACATATATTTTCAATAAATAAATGCTTTGTATTACATGTACGCCGTTTCACAAACTGCTTGTTCGCATTTTCAAGTACAATGTTCTATAAAATTTGGTTGGTTGGGTGGTAAAAATTGGTATTCCTATGATTATCTCAAATTTCAGAATCTGAAAAACTATTAACATCTATCAATAGACAATCAACAAGTTGAAAAATTCTTATAAAAATATTACGTTTTAAATATTTTAGACAAGAATTGAGTAATTAATTAATCATTCTATAATTCATTTAATAATCATTCTTAAATAATTTTAGTTACAAAACAGTTGAGAACAGTCATAAATAAACGTGAAAATAGCAAACGAGTCGCTAATATGAGCACGTCAAATTGACAGCTCGATCCTGCCGTCGATGAGAACAGGTCGCAGTGATTCGCATTCTTTTGCACGGCGATAAGTGCTTCGATTCTGCGCGGGCATCGGAGCACCTCGGTTGTTTGGCAATTTCCAACCATGCCCGTCGAAAAGCACCGTAAGTATCAGAACGAAGTTATTAGTGGTACGGCGTTTTTTTAGTACACTGTGATTCTTGGGCGCTTTTAATCTTCACTTTACGTCCGTACAACGATCCGAAAAATTCTGTAGCAAATTCAATATCATTGTAGGCTTAATGCGTTCAGCAGATTTATTTAAATGAACATAGAGATGATTTCTGATTTAGTGTTTAAAAGGTAGAAAAAATCGTACGAAAAATATTTAGAAGACTCCATATTCCAGTAGCTTTAGAAAGATATGCCCAGATATTGGATGCATTTGTGGACGATGCCTCGCCAATAATGAATATACGCGTAAAAGTTGAAACACCGTTTTCATACGTTGGCCTTTTTGCAAACAAAATGGTCAAGAGGAGATGCAATAATCAATAGTAACGGTTTGTTCACACCATGGATAATATTTTTTCACAATCCTAGAGCAGTAGTTATTTCGTCTTTGCGATAGTGTATTGTAATAGCTTACATGTGAGACGGTATTACAAGTTGAATGAATTAAAACAATTAATACACATAATTTTGAAAAAAAAAATAGAAACATTGACAATAATAGTTTTAAACAGATGGTCACTTTTTATATAAACATAATCGGCGTTGGAAGTGAAGTGCTATAAGTTAATAATAAATTTCAGTAAAATTTTGCAAGGAGAGAATAGTAAGAAGGCGGAATTGAAGAGGCAGGCCCAAGGTGGATTAATTGAGACAACTGTGGAAGGCGATGTATTATAAATCTTCAGTGAATTTCAAGAAATTACTTCGATACTAGTATTGGCGGTAAGCTGCTGCCAATCCACAACAAGATAGGCAACCTTTAAATAATAATATTGTAGTAAAGTATAAAATATTGAGTATTTAGTTTGGAAAATATTTGTTGTGGGAATTCTGATTTGGTGTTGTTGACGTTCTTATCAGAAGAAATAATAGAGGTCATCTTCGTCAACATTTTATTTCTTCTCTTGGAAAATATTTATTGAATGGAGAAGTGCCATATCCTGAAAACTTCTAAATTACAAGGAGGGGCGTGGGAGGTCAACTTTAAATCCCGGCGCACACATATTTGCGGACAGAACAAATCAATCGTTTAGTTCCAAAAGCTGATGTTGAAAGTGTTGAGTGTCTGTCGATAGAAGAGAACATGGCTACAAAACTACCACACTTTCCCCGTTATTTAATGTATATCTCGATATGCACCTAAGGTTACGAAAACGACCGATCATAGCAACTGACATTTAGAATTTTTCTCCAAACAGTGATAGACTTAGTATACACATTTATTTAGCGGATATCAACAATCGCTATTATCAGGAAAAGAATTTTGATGGTGCCGGTCTATAAAGCTTCAACTTTCGTGTCTATAATTGATTGATAGATTGATTAATGATTCGGTGTGCATCAAACGTTAAGATCATTACTCCCGCAAATAAAGTGCATGCTTTCATCGTGGGAGATGACGGTGGTCATCCGCTAGCTGGCGAGATCCGGCGCCGACCTACGTCGACTTGCGGGGATTTTCCCCAATCAGGTGTCTCCCACCAGGGTGACACCGCCCCCAGCCGGAACAAGCTTCCGATCGGTCTCGCGACAAGTGTGGTAGTGCAGTGCATGTGAGTTTATGTTTGTGAGTAAGGGGTGAGGATAGGACAACAAAGAGGAAGGAAAGATCGTGCGCAGTCCGCGGCCCATTGTACTGTGTACCGCTCCGGCATTCGCCTGGTGTTGATCGGGTGTACCATGGGACTACCGATCAGAGAACCATCGGAAAACTACCTCTAGCATTTCTCTCCAGAAAGCGGCTGAATTCGACCTAGCTGTCTAACTAGCGTCGAAAATCTCGGGGCTTGTTCCCGAAATGTCCCGGTCAGAGGCACCGCAGTGACAGCAGTGGATACCCTGAGCCACTTTCGCCGGGCGCGTCTATAATCAATGTCCAATACCAATAACCAATATAATCTATGTCCGTCGGTCTGTCCGTCTGTTCATCGGTTCGTCGGTCCGTCCGTCAACAACGCTAGAGGCTAAACCGTTCAACTGATTTTCTCCAAAACATATATTCCCGAATCGATCAAGTTGATGTCGCGGTCTCTTGAATTTCAAACCGATATTTTAATTTTGGAGGGTACTTTGCATGAAACTCCTGGGACATTTTTCAAATTTTCAACAAAAAGACTGCATCGTTTTTCATTAAGGTTTGTTGTTTGATAGTGTGAAGGACGTTTAAGAGAATGGTGCAAGTCTCACGTTCGTTAAAAACCCCGATTTTTCGAAAAATGCAAAAGTTTAACTTTTATTCGGCGTCTTCGTACAACTAAATTATTAAGGATAGAGATTTTCCCCCTCAATCTGTTCCTTAAAGATAGATTTTGAAATAAGGTCATGTACAATATTTCGAAAATTTGAGTGCTTTTCGCGTAGTTTTGCGTGAAAATACAGGGGAGAAATTACGTGCTGTTTTGGCATCACTAGTTTCTCTTGATTAATTGTATTTGAAACATGTTGTGTTAGGGTTGCCTGATATTTTACTGCTTGTTATTGCCCTCGATACGGTGCTCGATGGACACTGTTTCACTTCCCTTGATCGAGAAGATCCTCGATATGGGGGAAATATGACAAGAGTTGAATGATGCTACATGCTCTTTTATGGAGGGAATTATGAAAGGGGATTATAGGAGGAAAATATGGAAAGACATGGGTGTTAACAGATTCTAATAATCTCAGGCAACAAAAACTCACGGGAAAAGGAACTTGTTTTTTGTCGCCGCTTGATCATTAGAACCCTGATATCGCACTTGGTGCATAAATATTAATCAAGTACGGCTTACGTGGACGGTGGGAGAGATAGTGACGCGTCGGACGTGATGGAGCAGCGCACACACGTCGCGCACTGGTTGACGTCGACGGGGGGGGGAGGGGGCGTGGTCTATGAATGATTCGCGCCTCCTTTAGCGTCGGCTCGGCGCAGCGCGGTTCCTTCCTGCACGAGAAGGAAATCGCCGCCGGAAATTTACGCGCGGGGCGCAGTGGCGCTGCTGCTGCTGCTTTGAATTTAGAGGCGGCGGTTAATACTAAACCGCGCGGGAATGCGGACGACCCCCCTCCCCCACCACCACCCTGCGCGCGCGCCCGTCCACCCACCCACCCTCCCAAACTCCCAAAGACTCACACACTGCCAGTGCATGTGTTAATTGTTCCCAACATTGAACGCCTTATTCAAACAACTGCAAAAACATCTAGAAGGTAGTAAAATTTAATAGACAAAATGAATGGTTATTTTAATTAAGAACTTGATTTAATTGAGTTATATTAATTTTACTTGTTTATTTCATTTTCCCTCACTGTTGAGTGAAAGCAATTTTTTTAACATTCATTCCATGGGACATGGAGCTCATAATTATATTAATTTACTCACTGTTTTGGTTCATTTTTATTGTTTTAACTCAGTTTCTATTCAATAAAAATACATGTTTGAGGAGACATATACTCTACAATTAATAATTTGAAGTCAATACAATATTCATTCATTTTTATCAGTATAATTTTCTTACAACTTTTATTGCTAGTTCAGTGAAAAAGTTGACCCCGATAAGTCAGGTTGGACTTACTACGTACCGAAGAATTGTTGGTTTGCACATCGCAATGACGCAAGAGAAGAGCTCTCAATGCTGCTCTGGAGAGCGGTAGCATGAATGGCCTGCGCTAGTGTCGCTGTCCTTTTCCTCTCCTCTAGCGACTGGACTCGTGCAAACAGGAGTCAATAGGAAAGTTGTCCATGGCGACATATCGATAACGAAGTAACTGACTGTATGCGTTAGAAAAACAAGTGTTGCTACCACAGCACATACTTTCTGGCGTTATTTGTAACTTTTGTAATTTTCGAAAATTCTTAGAGTTGATTGAAAATTGAACCGGTGTCATTCTGATAAGTGTACTTTTCTCCAATCGAAAAAAATAAAGAACATATTTAGAGCCGTCATTGAGAAAATGTTTTATAAATTGTCTATATTTCACGGAAAATCGAACCAAAACTACTTATATTTTCGAAACTTTGTACAAGACCTTATTTAAAGATCCGTTTTTGAAGAGCCGATTTCATTATAAAAAAATATATACTTTGAATCTTACAGTTATAGGAAGACGGCGAAAAAAAATTGGAACTTTTGCGATTTTCGAAATTTGGGAGTTCAACGAAAATTAAATTTGCACCATTTTTAAAGCATACCTTGATCTATCAAAGAATAAATAATCCAAACTCTTAGAGTCATTTTTGAAAAAAAAATTGTTAACGTACGCTTATTTCGGCAGCCTGCGCGCCGCCCCTACGCCAGGGCGGGGGGCGCCGCCGCCGAGGTCCTTGGCCCTTTTCTTTGTGGCAAGCGCCGCTTTAAACCGCCGCCGCGGATACCTCGCCTTGCCACCAGCTCTCTTACGCTGGCACTACCAAAATCGGTTACCACAAAACCACGTCACTATTTATAACTATTTAATTGCTAATTTATTACGCAAAAATTTCTTTTTTGCTCTTGAAACTTTTGCGTAATTAATAACGAGCTAGTGGAAGATTACGCTGGATCTACCACAATTAGTTACCACAAAACCAAATATGGCATATTGTAGAGCGATTTAATTGCTAATTAGTTACGCAAAAATGAAATTAATTGCTCTTCAAACTTCCGAGTAATTAATTGTGAACTGCTGGGCGCGTCCTACAGCCGGCAGTCCTGCCGGCCGCAATTAGACGACGGCGGCACACATGCCTGGTCATTGTGTCCGGGGACTTCGACCAATTGCTCAGCAGGTGCAGAGTGACATGTATCGTCACATGCATCGCCGCAGTCTCCAGCTCCAGCTCCAGCTCCAGCGGCGACGGTACGGGACAGCCGTACGGGAACAATCAACATCCGCATACGGTACCTGACCTTGTCTCCAGGCTGCCAAGCTACTTAAAGACATTCGGCCATAACATTTCAGTAATTGTTTAAACCTTTAATTTAACTCTTTATTTATTACGATTCACTTTGTATTTCCCGTTTATTAGCTTTGTTGTATGTTCATTATTAATTTTAAGATTTAGACTTAGGACTTTTTATTCATAATTTATCGCTCGGGCCTGGCAATTCATTATGTAAATAGTATATTAAGTTTTATATTGTTTTGTTTTTCTCCTTTCTTAGATTGTAAGTTTTATTTACTTTATTCCAAGAGCTAGTAATACATCATTTTATTTAACTTTCGTTTCATTAAATTAATATTAATCCAATTTCTTCTTGTTTAACATTTCGGGCGAATCTTGTCATTCCCCCTAGGAGGTGGTACTCCAACCCCTGCCTTTTAGTAGCCCTCTGGCTACATCGCTGAGCTACCGGAGGCCTATACGTGTGTTCGTACTGTGTGAGTGTAGCCAGCTGTTGGGTCCACGCTGTTGGCTCATCGTCGTGCGTGGCGCCGTGCGAGAGGAAGGTGCCAGGTGAGTACCGCATCTACACGCGCTCACACGTCACGGACGCGCATACGCATACAATAAGAGAATGTTGAAGCTTCATGTAAAGTACGCCCAAACCTCAAAAAATTCGTCTCAAATTCTCAGGACTCAGATTAGTTCCGCCAGATTCATCGGGGAAAATCAATTTTAGAGAATATTTTATGAGAGAGTAGGACGCTGTTGTTGAACATCAATGGACGTACAGAAATTTTTTGCCGTCGGCCAATTTTTCGGTATCAAGATCCATGAAAACGTGGATTTAGACTAGACATCGTGTTAGAGACAGTAATTTAATACATATTGGAACAAGAATGATCCACTTATTCTATATTAGAGCTCCACAATACACGTTATTCTGATGTAAAATCGACTTAAGAAGGACGGAATCAACAACCAGAGAGAAAGTTGACGCTCTTGTATGAGGACGTATATGAGAGAGGTTTCAGTTAGAGTGGCGTAAATCAGTGAAGAATTTTGATGTAAAACAGGCAAAGTGATTTTGGTGATATATATGATTGAGGACGATATGAAGGAGAAGTAAATGTTCTAGAATATTTTGGAGAGTCGATAGTGAAGTGTACATATGGAATTGGTAATAAAGAAAGAACTTTTGGTTATTTGAAAGGTGATGAAGATAAACATACTATTCTTGAACATTGTTAAAGTAATTAAATGTATTGTTCTTCTCTATTTTCAAACAATAATATTGTTATTATTATGAATAAGTGATATATTTTATTTTGAAATTGAAAGAGTTTTTGCGCGTCAAGCGCACGCGCCCTTAGATGTAAGGATTGGGGGGGGGGGGCTGAGGCGGCAGTCAGGGGTCAGATGGGTGACAGGCGGGGTACAGGTGGGGACATGTAGGCCATGAATTATGTATCTGCAGCAGCATTTTACAAATTGAAATCATTTTGAACATTCTAGTTCATTTTTGGAGATTTAGTTATTTTGAGTGCTCGCACTCCTTAGCATGGGTCGTGAGAAATATGGAAACACCCGACATCTATGTAAAGTTAATTATTGTAGGAAAAGTCAAAAAATAATCTCTGACGTTATAATTAATTAAAGAGATTATTTGATTTCCTGAAAAAATTAATCACAGTGCTTAGCAATATTAGAATGGTGACCCTCGCACAGTACCGGACTTATCATGGTATAGGGCACAGTTGAGGGACTGGCCGTTCGAAGTTGAGTTCTACTATGATGCAATTTTCATTTTTAAATCAGTGACTTATAAAGTGCGAAGTTTAACTCAGGTGCGGCTACGACTGTCTTTCGCCCTGCTCGAAATTTCATGTGCACCCTTCATACGGGGCCAGGACTGCCTGTTGACTTTTCGCGCTGTCTGCAGGTGTTTCCACGCGGATCCGGCAGCTGTTTAGCTGTGGGCCGGCCAGCAAGCTGTTCCCGAACAGACAGGCGCTGAACGCATGACGGTCTGCGCATGCGCCAAGGCAGCAAGCTCTTCCTTCCAAGGCACCTCGCCATCATTCAGCGCAGGCAGTAATGGGCCCATTGCAGAGGCGGATCACGCCCCGACAACTAACTATTCAGCCGAACATTTCGTAACGAAGCGCTCGTTACGGCCGTGCTCGGGACAGAAGCCCCTAATTGGGTTTAAGTTTCATCGACTAAGTTTGCGTCCCCGCCCCCGTCTCGGCTCCCCCCGATGTGCATCCGCCGGCGCCGCCGCCGCCGCCGCCGCAGGCGCTAGCTCATAGGTGTATTAGGCTGCATTAGACCGAGCGGAAATATTGGCAGGTAAACAAGGCAGCTCGTGCGGGCGGGCGCCGGCGGCAGGGCTCGGCCGCAGGCGTGCAGGCGCCGTGACGTTGAGGAAGAGCGACAGGAAGACCTTGGCAGCGAGGTCGATTTCAGCCGTTGTCTGGAGAAGAGATCTTGCGGTCCGCTGCTCTTATTGGTGGTTTCCCATGGTTGCTTCGATGAATACCACGTGAATGGTGGAACTAACGAATGGACCGGAGGAATAGCGATCTTTCCTTCATCCTTGTCTTCTTTCCACCTGTACACTTACATTTACGTGCAGTACACATGTAGGTGACTCCAGTGGGGATCTTGAAACCTGCCTCGCCAGGGGCAGTGCCCCTCTTGAGAAGATACGAAGAAGAACAAACAACTGCTATCAGACGTGTAAATTGGCGTCGATTCTCGTATTCAAGGGAGGAAGGAACACGATCTCCTGGGATATCGGAATCCAAACACCAGGGAAATAAAAATAAATCAATTATTCATTCAATAGTCCGCTGCTGTTGCTGATAACGGAACCCTATCTTGTATTTAGTTCCTCTTAAATACGGCATCGCAATGTGATCAGATTTGTCGATATTTGGGTCTCTGTTTTCTGTAAGGAGAAAAACTCTGTCCCTGAGTTGATTCAACTTCTTGGAAACAAAGAATCTATTTATAGGAAATCTTGTTGAATTTTGTTCGAACAGAAGAGATATTCGATTGTGAAAGTTGAAGAAACAAGAAACCAATTAATCACCTCGACAATGATACTTCTCAGAGGTCTAAAAGACATTAAATCAAGGGGAAGATATCCATTATTTTTTGCCTACCATACTTCGATTAAAACAAAAAAAGTAATAACAATCCATCACATAAATTCCTTTCAAATAACTTTCAAAATCGCAACGTTTGCTTTTCACTCGTCGCCCCATTGCAAGTATGAGATTAGAACTATCTCTGACGACAGAAAGAATGATAACGAGTTTTCTAGTAACAAATTATCAAATTTGGAATGTTTTAAAATATAACAAAATTATTATTATTATTATTATTATTATTATTATTATTATTATTATTATTATTATTATTATTATTATTATTGTAACTAGTAGTAGCAGTAGTAGAAGCAGCGTTTCACTGGATTAGAAACTGCGCAAGGCAGGCGATAAATCCCAGAGGCACCTGACTCCACCGAACACCGGAATATTAACATTATATTGCTGTAGAAAGTGCAGAATAATTGTTTTAATCAACCTGCATTTCGTAAAAAGAAAAACAACAACTTTGCAGTTTTCTGCAGCATCCCCGACCGTACTAGCGCAGAGCATAAAGGGTCCATACATTGTGCGATCTGGGGAGTTCGGTCGGCGAAGCAGCTGCGAGATGCGCTTCTGTTCCGGCGCCCAAGTAACAAACGACGGCGCTAAGCCGGATGACGCAGTTTGAACAGTCGTTGGGCGCGATGCCGCCGTCCCCGTTAGTGTAACTGGCGCAGGCGACGCGAGCCGCGTCCCCGCCGAGCGTAATTGTCGGCTCCTAAGTTCCGAGTTCGCGAATTTCATCTTTCGTAACGATCTTGGGCGGCGCTGCTGCCCGTCCGCGCCTTTTGTGTTCACGCAAAGCCCCCGGCATTACCAAAGGGGAAAATCCACTGGATGCAATCTAAAACAATTTTTTTGTCCATTCTCTACTGTTTTTTTCAGTTTATTATTGGAAAAAATTGCGAAGCTCGATGACGTAACTATCACCAGAACTGACATAATTTATTTACTATAAATAATATGATACCTATATAGAAATGGGAGTAAAAGGACAATGTAATATTTACAAACTTTTACGTACTGAACTCATGATTTTTCGATCCAATTTCCAACAGGCAGAATTATCTTTCCTTTTACATCATTTGTGACTTGTTTTATCAAATACTCATTGAATCAAAGCCTCCTTGCAAGAACGAGCTCGTAAATGTTTAAAAGAGTTCTGCAGGAAGTAGATACATCGTTTCATTAGACGAATCGTAAAGCGAAGCGTTTAATATTTGAAGAAAACTGTGAAATTAATGGGTAATATTTCAAATATAGGTTACTAAAAATAAAATATTTTTAAATTTCAGAAAGATGCAGTTTATTAGTAGACTAAGTCTTCTCGCATTTACTGTATTGAATAATTTATGTGAAATTATTTGGCTCGATCTGCTAGAAGTTGAAATTGACAATTGTCGCGTAAATGAGTAAATGAAATGATAATATTTTATTAGATCGAAAAAAGTGTTTTGATGAAATGCTATTCAATGAAGTTTCTGGGGAAGTTCCGAAGAGAGAAGTGAATTGTGACCCGCGAGAGAATGTTGCGGTCGAGAGCAGGTATTTTATATCGCCAGCAGCCATTTGCTTCGCCGGGCCACTTACTCCATCTTCATTCATCATTCGGATCGGTGGACCTGTCATCGCGCCTTCCTCGCTCTTGAGCCGGGCTGCAGACCAATTTCTTTTTCTTTACCCACGTTTTCGATCGAAAATCTCTCACGAGACTACCATTACTGTAAGGATCTCCATACAAAATAACATTTAATTTAAAGTACCCGTTAAGTTTATAGAGCTTTTGAAATGAAATGGTTGTCTTTCTAATTGTCCGTATACATTTTCCCGTCATTGTAACAGGCGCGTTGTGTTCTGAAATGAGTTTTGTCGTAGATGACATCAAATATTACAAGTTACAACATTCTTATTCCAACAGAAGTAATTGAGTTTAGAAAGAATAGGAACCGGGCACATTAAAAACGTTTACTTGTTTATGTAACCAGGATATAAGGTTGCTTTCTTATCAGCGGAATGAGATACGCTCATGAAGTGAATACGAAGTTTAAAGATGCTACTGAGGCAATAATAAAAATACAAATTCTACGTGAATTAGTATCAAAGTTGCGCAATATTAAATAGAGTACTACGGATATCCATGAATAATGTTATGGGTGCCGATCTACGGCAAGATAATAAGAAAATTTTTAGGAAGTTTGAAATTGTTTGGGGACAATGTGTCTCACATTTCTACGACTGTTGTGGGTTAACTGAATCCTGGACTGAAAATTCAAATAATAAATTGTGTTAAGAAGTAATCAGTGAAATATGATTACATTCTTCTCTGTGCATTGTCATCTACTCTAGATCCAATATGTATTTTCTAGTTAATTATATTTTAAAATCTGGGAAGAATCGTTCATTTTCCTCGTATGTAAATTCAGTCGCTTTTTTCCTGCGAGGATTACTACCATGGTATTTGAAATAATTCAATCGATATACGAAAATATATACGCTTCCTTTGAAACCACGATGCATCGGCAAAGTCAAAGCAGTGAAAGTACTTCTTTCTTTTACCTAAACCAGCACGGGAGAAATAAACGGGGCCGTTACTTCCACAAGGGGGAATTTTTTTCACTCTCCATCATTGTAATGAAAACTTAAAAAATGGGAGTCACCGAATGTCAGTGCAATTTAAGCATATTAATGCTAACACCTCAAGTTATCGTAAATTACATTTTAGTCTTGTTCATTTTCTCTTAGAAATAAAGACTGTAGGCAATTGCCTATATGTATATTAAAAGGACTTTCCTTGGATAAAAGTTAGACATTTTTTACCTAGACAATACATCCTTAATACAAAATTTCAAGTTAATGTTTTTTAGAAGGAATAATTAATTTTCTCTATGTCCGTTTAATTTGTCACCCATAAACAGTTTTCTACATTTGTCTAAACATTACTCATACTGTTTTTTTAATGTCGGAAATTACTCCCCAATATCAAAAACTCTAACGCAATTTTGCGTGCAAAGAAATTTTATGTGCTCTGTAGCACTTAAAATGGCGTGGGTTAATACTGTTGAATCGCACTCAGAATTCGTTTCCATTTTTTGAACATTTTAAATACAATGAAGGGGGACCCGAAGATATTACAACCTTGCCGAAGTAGGTGCCCCTGGGGAGGGGCATAAGAACCGTTGCTATCAGTCATACCGAGAGGCGATGACGTCGGAGGAAGCGAGCGAGGCGCGTACTTAGAATGCAAATTAATTTTTGAAATCGATTTCCGCCCCTCCCGCGCATCCACTTGGAGATCCACCATCCTCCATCCATCTTGTTAAAGCCGTCCCAATTCAGACGCGGTGGGGCTGGGGATCTGTCAAGGCAGGTATCGGCCCGGCCTCTGCCCGTCCAGCTCCCAGGCATTGCACAGTGGGCCCGGTTGCTTCATATTGAGGTTTCGTTAAACTATATTTTATTTTATGCACATTTGTATGAATTTGATTGATTTATGCACATTTGTATGAATGCACATTGTATGCACATTTTGCAATGAATACAAAACAAAAATTACTTTATTACTGTTTGATTTTTCCGCCTTTGTAGGTTTAATTAAAATAGATTTGAGAGAGACCCTGGCAAAAGTTGTTCTTTGGGCGTGCACAGCAGATTTTAATTTTAGCACTAGTGTTAAAAGTGAGTCGATGCTCAAGTGTTCAGATAGATCTGTGAATGCAACAGAAAAAACAAAATACTTTCGTCTGACAGCCTCAGTTCTTGAATACTTGAAATAAAATAAAATGAAAGCCAGTAATGCCGTGTGAATATAGTGCATGACACATGTGGAACAATAGTTTTCATTTTCTCGTTCTACGATTGCGTTACCCACTCTGCCTCTCAAAACCTGCATTGCCTGCAACATTACCTACTCGCAAAATAAAATGTCACTTTTACCACTCGTGTCAAAAAATAAATGTTCTGCCTATTGGCAATTTTTATTATTTATTGAATTAATTTATTTTTCATTTATTTATTCAATAATGCATAAATATAGCCAATATGCGGAATAGTTATTTAGGATGCGAGTGGTAAAAGTGATTTTATTTTACAGATGTTTTAATTACAATATATGTTTTCTTAAACATTATTCTCAATCAAATACATGATTTCGTCTGTTAAAAGTATGTTAATATCAGTTAAATACATTAAATCATACTTTGCCATTGCCTAAAAAATATTAAGCACGAATGCGTATCTTCTTATGATGTTTGGTCACTAAAGAAAAATCATCTAATATGCTGTGTGTTTTTGATTGAAAAATAGAAAATTATTTTTGGATTTTTACCTATACTCATTAACACTTATTCATGTTCATTAGACTATTATAAATTCTTATTCTTTCAACTAATTATTATAGGATATTAAGAAAGAGTTTACAAACTCGGATGAGCTTAAATTTAATCAATAGAGAGCAAATCTCATTACTAATCAAACATCCAAACCCTATTCTCAAATGTACTTCGAGACACACGATGGAACAATGTAGTTCAACAAGTGTTTGGATTTTTGACCAGCTTTTCACTTAAGGCAACAACCTACAATTTTTATGCCTGCAACTCGGCTATCCCATATGCGATGTGCTCAAGGAAGGTCAGAGTGTTTGACCAGCGTTTTGCTTCAACTATAGCGTTTTACCAGATTTCAAAGCAGGTTACCTGCAATACGTTCAGCAAACGTTGAAGTCTGACCATCCCTTTACAAACCTTAAGTGACTACATGATACCGACTGCAATCTACGTATACGGAAATGTGTTTGACATAGATTGGTAGTATGAACAGATCGTTGCCATCTCCATCAGCGTGACATTCTATAAAAAATAATTGTTGGCTTGTTCTACATCAACTCAATCAGCTGCCAGATACTTCATTGAAATCTATTAGGTAGAGTTCAGGCATTGTTTGGAGGAGAATTCTATCGGCGATCGACTCTAATAGTAGTTTTCTGTGGTTTCTGAAATCAATAGACGTGAATGCCGAAACAGTTCTTTAACAAAAAGACCACGGACCACAGTACACGTACCATTTTTCCTTCTTCATTTTCGATCTATCCTTTCCTTCTTACACACACACACACACACACACACGCTTATTCTTAGAGGCACTGTATTACCAAACGATGTCTGGAAACCTTACGGGAGCTTACAACTTGGCCCACCGGGAGCATTTCCTCCTGGGCGGAAATACCAGGAAGAGGAAAAACCCGCAAACCGACATATCGGTAGGAGCCGGATCTCGCGTTCCAGCGAGAGAGGAACCGCCCCCTTCCGGCTGTAGCATGCGCTAAACTAATAGTACTAATGATAATAGTAGTTGAAACCCAAAATAATCAATTACTCAATCTTTCTGACCTACTTTGTGCTCAACAAGGTCTTGAATTTCTCAGCTCTTCAGCGACCAAAAGTGCTTCTTGCTACACGCCTGCAAAGTACCAACTTGGTTTCCACACAGCACTGGGCTGATGACTGGGCCAACTAAAGGCCAAACCCAGACGGGGCGGCGGGACGCAGCAGTTCGACGGAGGGCGTGACGCTGCGGTCGGGCCAGATTAGAGTAAGCAGCCCGGGGCAGCGGTGAAGGATCTACCGGGCGCAGGTGTTGGGGCGAAACCCAGTTACTTCTATGCGAAATTGCCTCTCGGCCGCGGCGGGCCACCACCTCACGATCAATCAGGCCCTCCCCCCCTCCGCTCCGCCCCCGCCCACGCCTCGGCCCCGCACGCCAGGAGGTGTTTTAGATTAGCAGACCGGGGAGGGGGCTCCGGGCATCAACCGAAGTCACCGCAGTGCCTCTAACCGGGAGGTCCTAGAGTTCCGCTCGTGACGGTGTCAGGTATTTCGACTCTGGCTAAAAAGCTACGTCGAATTCAGACGCTGTCTGGAGGAGAATTCTAACGGCCGCCTGCTCTGATTTGTAGTTTTCCGTGGTTTCTCCGATCAACACCAGGCGAATGCCGGAGCAGTTCTCTAACAAACGGGGCATGGACCGCGCGCGATATTTCCTTTCTCTTCCTTGTCCTATCCTCGCCCGCTACTTACTTACATGCACAACACTACCATACGACTGATCGGAACTTAGAGCTTGTCCCGGCTGGGGTGATGCCCCGCTGGTAGGAGATACCTAGTTAGGAAAAAACCCATTAGCTGACCGGAAGATCGGCACCGGACTTCACCATACAGCGAGGGTAGATCACCGCCAACTTCCGATTAAAAACCTCTACACTTACGGGACTAATGACCTTAGCAGTTGCCGCGCCTGGAAACACGGAGTAATGAATCAATACATTAGCAGAGGCGCGGGGTGGCGCGTCTTCAAGCAACGCAGTGCGAGAATGCTCTCAGAGAACTGCGCTCGAGCAGACTACCTCCTTCTGTCTCCCCTTTCTGAGCGCTGATAGTGGAATAGAGGGCAGTAGTCATTTTTCTATAAGCAAGTATAGGGAATGAGAACTAGATAATTGCCTGGTGTCGCCCGGGTACTTCTTTATTGCTCTTACTGCCCAGCCTGTGTCTCCCACTCCACTCGCTCTTCAGTTGAAAATACTTCATGCGTTACTGAGTTATGCTAAATTATACACACATATCAATTTTTTACTTTCTCGCACAATTCTTACATAGTATAGAGAAAATATTACAATGCTGCAGCATAACACTGCGATTTTGTCACAGAAAAACTCGTGTTGTGGGTCTATGATACCAAAAAGTGGATAAATCTTGTTCTTACACGTAAAAAACATCCTCTAACACGTATAGTCAGAATACACTTTTTTATTTTACTTATTTAAGATCGCTTTTCAACTAGTAAGGTCATCTAGCGACCCCTGTAAGAAACATTGGGGATTAACGGTTACGGCGTACAGACTTATGCAAACATCCATGCTGCGAGCGGGATTCGAACATGCGATCCTTCCGGCACGCGGCAGTGAGAGTTCTTCAGCCTTAGTCATCGGCCCACTCATGTTTCTTGCCTTCGTTAATGATTTACCGACAAGTTTAGTATCTAATGTACGACTCTTTGCAGATGACTGCGTAATTTATAGAATTGTTAACTCGGAGGAGGACGAGAATATTTTGCAGCGAGACTTGGACAAATTACATATCTGGGCGGATACAAACGGCATGGAAATAAATAGTTCAAAGAGCAAATCCATCACGTTTGGTAGGGGTCGAAGTTACAATGAAACCGCATATAAATTGAATAATAATATTATACCTCGAGTCACGTCTTGCAAATATTTAGGAGTTCAGCTAGACAGTAAATTGACATGGGAAAATCAAGTAAATTTCGTTGTAGGGAAAGCATGGAGATCTTTGCATTTTATTATGCGGATTCTCAAAAAGAGTTCAGTGAGTGCCAAAGAACTGGCATATATGTCATTAGTGCGACCCATATTAGAATATGGCGCGATATGTTGGGACCCATACAGACTTTTGCAGCAAAGAAATCTAGAAAAGGTTCAGCGTAGAGCTTCAAAATTTGCTTTCAGGGGTACCAGGAATAAAGTATGGGAGTCACTCGAAACAAGGAGAATGAAATCGCGTCTCTATGCTATGTATAAAGCGTACACAGGCTTTCGACCGTGGAAAGAAATTCAAAGTCGTTTAGGGAAACCTACATATTTCGGCAGAGCGGATCACATGCACAAAATTCAGACAAGAATTCAGAAAACGGACGTTGGGAAATATTCATTCGCGAATCGAACTATTAGAGACTGGAACGACTTGCCTGTGACAATTTTTGATCCCTTCCCTCATGATGTCAGCAAATTTAAAAATAAATTAAATTCCTAGATGTTTATATGTGTCTTATTACCTCCTATGTAAAGTATGTTATATTATAACTATTATTATTATAACATTATTATTATTACTATTACTATTATTATTATTATTATTATTATTATTATTATTATTATTATTATTATTATTATTATTATTATTATTATTATTATGTGCAGTGGCGTGTAGTGCAGTGATGTGAACTTGAGGGAAAAGAGTGTGTCAGAATCACATTAAAATGTGATTGGCAGTATGGTGAGGTGAGACGAGGCGACGTGAAGTGAAATGAAGTGATGTGAAGTGAAGTGAAGTGAAGTGAAGTGAAGTGAAGTGGAGTGCTATGGAAGCTTGCACGGTGAAATGTTTATGTTAATTTGTAAAGTGTGTAAAATTTGTAAAATTTTGTATAGTTGTTAAGTTTTGTAATGTTTAGTTAGTGTATTCTGCCACCAAGTTCTGGAACTTATTTGCAGAATTAGTAATAAATCTATCTATCTATCTTAGCGACCTCGGCTATCCAGCCGGCTATCTAAGTCGTGGGGCTCATCGATATTAAATAAATTGGTTTACATCAAAACGTTTGTCCATTTGTTCGTCGGTCCAGCGGCCGTCCGTCCATCTGTGAAAAACACTCGCGGTTAAATCATTAGCAGAGGTTTTGCCAAAATTGATATTCCCCAATCGATCTGCCAGATGTTTCGGCCCCTTGACTTTGAAATATTGATTTTGTGTGATACGCTTACAAAAATGTCACAGATTCCATTTTCGGCGAACAGTATTTTAAAAATGCAAAAGATAGACATTACCAAATTACAATATTGATAATAAAAATTTTTTAACAAATGAAATCTTTTCTGAAAAATTACATCTGTATATGAGATCTTGCTCAATTTTTTTCAAAATATGAGCGATTTTCACGGAATTTTGTATAATATAAAGGCATTTATAAAACAAGATTTTCTCAAGGGTTTCAATTTTTCTTTTAATTTTTTAAAAAAATTTAATAAAATTTGCGCAGGTCTGATTTTCATTGAGGTCTCTGAATTCTCTAAAATTGCAAAAGTTACAAATATTACGAGAAAGCAAGGACTGTTGTAGCACCACCAGTTAGTATTATTTAGAAATATGAAAAGACGCTTTGTATTTTCCTTGCAATATAAACCAATTCATGTCCAGGAATTCAATTATTTACGCATTGTTATAATCTTTTCCATAAACACATGCAGTTGCGGGTTTGTATATGAAGCATCCTTAACAGGGAAGGCCTAGGTTTGAGTTCTGGCTATGGCGAATTTCGAATTCTAAGCAGTAGTACTGACGATGCCACTGCCTACGTAATAATCGTACATTCTGGCTGCTCTAATCAGACGTTATCGTGGTTTTCTGAGATGAATTCCAGCTCGATGCAGCTTAAAGAATGAGCCAATGATCATGCGCGTTTCTTACTACCCCACTGTGTTTGCATTACTGTCCCTATCCAACGGCCCTTTCTCTCCTGTTGTTCCAGCTCTACGATTCTCAATGACTTCGTCAGCCCTAGGAGAACGCCGATGACCCACGAATGAGTGCATTTCAAAGGAAGAAGAAGATCCTTTAAAATAACACAGTGCTATTTCCATCGAGTCTATTTTAAGGTAGTTTTCAAAGGAGGAAGCAGTTAAGAAGGACCTGTAATTTTCAAGAATAATCGTCGTTAGAAGGAAGCCATTTTTAAAACACTTAAAAGGGTATTATTTCCACCATTCGTTTAAATCGATGCTAATTAGTTTACGTGCGAAATGGAATTTAGAAGGCAGTGCAATATTTATTATGTATTCTGCCGTAGGCGTTTACTTCATATAGTTTTATCTGAAAGGAAGTAATTCTATCTTAAAATACAATCCAACTTGGAATCATACCATTCTACTTAAATAAATTATGCTACTTTTAATTCTTGGCAAACACGCAACTATTTACTTTTTATTTTAATTCTAGTATTAGTCCGTGTTTTTATTTATTTATTCATTCATTGCATTTTTATTGTTTCGTTTGTTTGTAACCTTGTTTTGAGTGGTGATGGTTTCTTTTCAGTGATCTTGTAAACCGTCTCTTTCATACTTCGCTAACAGATAATTTCCAAATGGAATTTTTTTTATTGTAAACACATTTTAATTAAAAATACACACTATGTAACGAGACATTACTAGATTGGTATATTGTTGTGAGTTATTATAGCTTTAAAGATCTTTCTGCGTTATGTTGAGCATGCCTTCTTGGCTATACGGGTGACGACGCGTAGTGGGCTGAGAGGTAATTAACTCGAGCCGCGGAAGCATACGCTTTTTTTAATTAAGCCTGCTTTCTGATGATTTTTAGGGTTGGATACAAGCAGCAGACAAAAATTTCCTATAGTATCGCGCCTTCCAGCACTCTGAAAGTCCGGAGAGAGGGAACTCTGTACAAAGCGGTTCTGAGTTATGACGAAGTGCGAGAAGATTTGGAACGAATCCAGAAGCGGATGCAGTGTTGCCAACACGCCACTATCCCCGACGCTGCGTTCAAGCTTTAAGGTAATATGTATCGATAGGGACGATCGGTTCAAACATGTGTCTGGAAGTAACAAGCTTTAAGCCTTCAATTATTCATGAGCTCGGCTCAGCACAGGTCAGTCGTTCGCGTGAAAATATCTACAGCGCACGCTACCAGAGCGCGTTTGGGAAGCGGATTTAGGTGAAGGCCTGCGATTGTCGCGGCCCCGGCAAGTGGCTACTTGTCGTGTAGCGCGGTTCGAGTGCTGTTTCCGCGTTGGCGGCGAGCGGAGAGTGGGGAGTGGGGAGGGGGGAGCCCCGGATGTGACGCGGGGGGAGTCGGGGAAGCCCCGGAACTGACAAAAGAGCACGGCGCCGCTAGAGCGCGCGCGCTCAGCGCATTTTTATCAGAAGATGGCGGCGCGTTCCGGTGAAAGGGGAACGTCGCGGCGGGAAATAAAGTATCGCTTCCTGGCGGATAATGAACGATGGGTTTCTCGTGGAGATGCTGAGGCAACCGACTAACGCAAGCTGTGAAATATTCTCCCCCCCCACCGGATGCTGAGACGCTTTCTCGCTGTACCCTTGTCCAAATGAATATATTAAAGACAGACGAGTTCGTATGATGAACGGCATGACAAACAAATAGGACGTTCTGATGTATTGTTGATATGAAAATCAGAATTTGACCAAAAATGTCATCAGTCCTAAGTCATTTTCGTCCAAAAAGGAAATGAAAGATATTTCCTCCCAAATTAAAAAAAAAATCCTGCTCGTTTTTTATATATTCTTAAATATATACAGGTCAACGAAGGAAACGTCAAAACTTCGAAAATGAACTATTATGAGAATTATAAGCATATTTTATCTAATACACTCCTGGGATATTCATAGTCGCTGAGCCGCAATAAACATTCCAGAAACATGTTCTTTCTACCAGAATATTTTTGGTCTTTTTGTAATATTTTGTCAACTAAGCCTGACGATGGAAACATCTACGTTGCGCTGTATGTAATAAATATTAATATAAAGCAATGGCAATGAAAAATTTTGTCTTTTAAATCAAAGACCAAAAATATTCTAGTATATTGAAGAAATATAGACAGAATAAAATAATAATTTTAAACATGTAAATTGTTTATTATTTTACAAAAGAAAGAAATATATTTGAACAGAAAGAAAGAATATCCCCCACAAGCACACAAACATATATATCCGTATCTCTCTCTCTCTCTCCCATATATATATATATATATATATATATATATATATATATATATATATATATAAAGGTATTGCGTTACTGAGTGTATGTTTCTATTTTGAATTGCGCTGTCGCAATGTCCGTAGCTCACTGACTCGTTCGGTACGAGTCAGTTGAGACTTGGGAACAAGTAGTGGCAGTGGGAGCCCGGAGGACAAATGGAACGGCGGCGTCACGTTGGAAGTGTTACCGGTAACGAAAGCGCAGATAACAATAGTATGATAGGGATTTCCAGCTGCGAAGAATGTCATAGTGGACAGCAATAAGAATAATTGGACATGTATGAAGCTTGATTCCGATGACGAGTGGCCGCCACGTGGCTGACTGAACTTTGAGTGTATACACAGAAGAGAAAATGAGTGTTTTGTGTGACGTACGAGTAGCATAATCAGAAACTGGTATTGACTGATGACAGGTGGGAACAATTTATGGAGTGTGGGTGCACATGATGTGATTGCTAGAAGATCCAGACACCAGGTTGCATTGCATGATGGAGGTTGGTTGATGGCTGAGGCAGTGAGTGCATGGTATGACGGTGATATTGGGACAGGGACATGGTACCACCAAGAACCGACCAAGATATTTGGACGTGGTAGCTAATGTTGGAGGCAGAGTGTCGCCGGCGAACGCTCGCTGCCTCCGGTTGTCGCGGCCGGCTGACCGAGCGACACCGGACGCAGTCGAATGAATCACTGCACTGGGCAGCGACAAGCAGGGTTACAAGTATCTGAACAACTATTTGTATTCTGGGGCAGTATAGGGCCTTTAGGGAGGCAAACCCATAGCTTGAATAACTTTGTAAAGAATAGGGAATCGAGATTTAGGTGAATTTCATGCTTAAAATCAATGTAAATCTCCATAATAGGGACGTTACGAATGAAAGAATAATCTTTGATTTGATTTATTTATTTGGTAAAAAAAACAGTAAAAACTGTATATGACATATGGGGGAGAAGAAAAGTTATGTTACGTGTTATGTATACTTATGTAATCTGTAGTATGTGGAGGGTCATGTTTCTCTTAGCATTTTAAGACATTGTAATATTACTATTAGTGTAGTCGATTTGGTAATAAAATAAGAGTTCATTAATAAGAAAAGTTACGTATAGAGAACTATATGTAATAAAGCGATGATGTTTTACAACATGTGTTTTCCATGTTTGTGCAAACCCACGAGCACATTCACGTTAAAGAACACCTATCCCCATTTTAGCTCCATTTCTTTGTAGTAAACCAAACTCTGGTTCATCACAACACACACACAAATTTATCCAATTTACACTGTTCAACTGCTTTTTTATTTCTCGGTTAATTTTCTTTCCACAATATTTTCAAACCATCTTTTTTAT
Source organism: Teleogryllus occipitalis (assembly GCA_011170035.1). Classification (NCBI taxonomy): domain Eukaryota; kingdom Metazoa; phylum Arthropoda; class Insecta; order Orthoptera; family Gryllidae; genus Teleogryllus; species Teleogryllus occipitalis. The sequence continues at coordinate 32,243 of BLKR01009745.1, forward strand.
TGCGGCTCAAACATTCCGAATATCCATGTAGTTTATTAGACAAAATATGCTTAAAATTGACTTAGCTTGTTTTCGAAGTTTCGACGTTATATTATCGACCCCTCGGACATATGGGTGTATATATATATATATATATATATATATATATATATATATATATATATATATATATACAAATTCTAAGATGAAATTCACAGGGAAAGAAGCTATTTAGCACAAAAATGCTTGTTCTAGACTATTTTCTGACAAATAATTCAAGCAGCTTGCTCTCAAAATTGATATGCTCGAATTTGTGTAATCCTCTTCTCTGGTGATTGAGAAAAGGAAGAATGAAATGAGTGGAATCTTCAGTTTTTCCTTAAAATTATTCATGTCATGGCTATTTGCAGATAGTAATTAAGAGAATCTCATGTTCTTTGCTACTAACTTTTGAAAACGCTCACCTGTATTTTTAAAGGAATATAAGAGTTGTTCTTTAATTAATTTTCACAGAAATATACCTGTGTTAATTTCTAAAGCACTATAACTACTTGTCTTAAAATTGACAGTTGTCTTATCGTTGTTTGCAAAATTTTAGAACCTGAGTCGAGAAAATGCTTCACATTGAGCTTCGTATCAGCAAATTGCTCAATTCAAATTTAATAACACAGAGGATTTGGTGCTGTGATATGTTAAGTAAATTGCATTTTCCTTCCTATCTAGAATAAAAGTTTTTAATAATTATTACATTTTATAGTACCTAAAAATATTTGCGCATCTCAATATCGAATAATTGACATATACATCACTCTCATACAATATTCACCATATAAACTTTAGTGTAATTTTCATTTTCAAAGTCATGTAAACTCTGCTCCATATACTCTGTTTGCTATCGAATTAAACGTTACATATCTTACCTTTTTATTATCTGTCTGTTAAATCCTTCCAAAGCAAACCTTCCAGGTATGCATTCTCTCATGTCTTCCAAGGTCTGCATTCCCACAAACCTGTAATGGGTAGAAACTATGGACGCAGGAATCAAAGTCTCTGAAATGTAGAAAGAACTTCGGGTTTGTTAACCGTACTAAATAGCCATTGATAATGTATAATTGATAATAGTTATAATAATATAATTTATTGCTTTTTGGAGGAGTGTTTGACTAATTGCAGCCAATACGTTTTTATAAAAATAAATATCAGTGTGAATCGAATATTATGATTTGAAAGGTATATTAAATTACAAATTTCAAATGTTAGGTGTTACTGTACTGAAATGTGAACATGTTAGCAAAATAAGGCAGTTTTTTCAAAGAGAAGAAGTCAATTAGCTTAGCGTGTCGAAAAGAATATTTTGGGAAAATGTAAACATTTAAGTTATTTATAAATACATTGTATTTTATTATACACTGTCGGGGAAAAAGTCATGGGCTACCTCCTAATATTAGGTCGGACCTCCTTTTGGCCGGTAAAGTGCAGCAACTCGACATGGTTTGGGCTCAATTCGATGGAAGCCCCCTGCCATTCAGCTGTGCTATTTCTATATCCGTTCATAATTGCAAAAGTGGCACCGGAGGAGGATTTTGTGCATGCATTGACCTTGGGAAATCTGAGTGGCCAAATCATTCTCTCAAATTTTCCAGAATGTTCAAACCAATCGCAAACCAACCAGCTCTGACCTACTGAAATCGGGACTCATCTAAGTCGCGGTTTTCCAGACGTTTAGGGTCCGATTGATACGGCTACTATTCCAGGAGCGATGCTGCACGCGATGCCGTGCTATTCGCAATGGCGCTCGAGTCGGCCTTCTGCTGCCACAGCCCATTAAAGCCCAATTTCGCCGCAATGTCCTAACGTCGTAAGCCCCAAATTGACTTCTGCGATTATTTCACGCAGTGACACTGTGAATATGGGAATATTGAATTCCCTAAAGATTTCGAAATAGAAAGTCCCATACGTCTAACTGCAACTACCATTCCGCGTCCAAAGTCAGTCGATTCCCGTCTTGCGGCTATAATCACGTCAGAATAAATAGCTTGAGTCCAAATGAAAGCTCTGCCAATGCACTGGTCTTTTATATATTTGGACATGATACTTCTTCCATCTGTACATCTGCGTATTGATAATCCATGACATTTATCACCTCAGTGTAATTAATTGATTATTATGTGTAGGTGGATGGGCTGACATAATAATGTAACCGCTCTAGTTGCTGATTTCTTAGGTTTACTCAAGAATTTTTATAAAAGACTTGTGAATACTCTAAAATTGTTAGATGCAAACTCCTGTTACATATTTAGTTTAATTTCTTAAGAGTTACAAACTTCAAACTATGTTGTACGAAAGCATCAACTGAAGTAATGCAAGAAAATATGTCATAAACGTATGTTTTGAAGAAAAAAGTTTCAAAATAAAAAGTGAAAAACCAAATTAACTGTAAGTAAATTTCAAAATCGATGTTTTCTTCTTTGAACAATTTGAAAAATTATATTTTTCACTTCCGAGAGCATATTCTGCGTTTATTCACTGTGGTTTTGGTTTTGTATTTCTTCAAAAAAAAAAAAAAACTTTTCATGGAAACAGATATAATGTACCAATATGTATGTACCAATTCCTACGTCCTAGTTAAGGATACACGTTTTCCAAATTTCATTCTTTGTATTTGCTCTGGCAATGTGGAATAGCTATCGATGCTTGTTCCTCTTTCTCTATAATGTGTAATACCCTATTTTCAGTAATTCCTCAGCAGAACTGCGTTTTTAATTCAAACCCTGTTCAGCATGTGATGTGTGTGGAGTAAATATATTCACCTGTACTCAGTGTCTTTGTATATTACTGCCAAATACTTATCATAAAGTATTAGCCATAATTTGAATTTAGTAAGCTTATGAATTTGCAATGTTAATTTAGGAGTTAGAGTTAGTCAATTCATAATATTATTTACTCTACATTCATTTCTATATTTCACAGAGAAGTATTCATATTTTGAAAGAAATTTACGTTACCAGTTCTTTGATTTGCCTACTCAGTATCACAAAGTTATTTTGGATCGATAGAAATGAGATTGTTCAGATTGTTAGCCAACACCATCTTATGCTATCTCCAGAGAAATGCTTTTTTATCAAATCTGTAGATCACCTTTCAGTAATAACTGCTTTCATATTACAAACTACGTGCTCCTTTTAAAAACTGGGTACATCTTCGCATTCCTTAATCACATTCCCTGTATTGTACGCCACAACGCTTCAGAGTCTCAGAACACTCCAGAATGAGATGAAGTAGCGAGAAGACATTTTCACAAAAGTCCGAATGGTTGTGAAGAGCTTACAAGGGTTACGTACAATGGTGAACAGCATTTCGTTAACAATTTATATTTTATATGAATCATGTAAAAGATTGATAATAAAACTTTACTCCCAAAAGCCTGTGAGTTTTAGATCTTATATCGTCGAATACTACACGACAGTAAAAAAATGTAATTTATTACCCCTACATTTTTCATTGTGAAATGAAAAAGTTAATAATGTACAAGTCAATTACGTTTATACGTTGAAAACATTAAATTCATATTTATTACATCAAAAATATATCAGAAAAGTAGTGAAATTAAAAACTAGAGAAAAACCTATTTATGTACGGATCATTTTGCGCAATGTACTGCCTTAAGGGGGATGGTACACCTTATTAACTTTGGATTCAAATTAAAAATGATATTTATTCAGATATCTAAACGAAAGACCATGGTTTTGTACCTGTGAGTATTTCCAACAAATTAAAAGAAGAAATTGTTAAAAAATATCTTCAAAATTATTTGAGTTATCAGGGAAAAAGTAAGTCCGTGCATGACAAACTGGTTACATTTTGAATTTTAAAACAAAGAAAGTTAAAAGCAAATTTTTCTTTGCAGAAGAAAGATATTTCTGTGTGTCAGTTCATTTTCACTCCTGTGGAATATGATTTTAATGGAGAAAAAAGTGGAAAAGAAGTAAAAATGTAACTCCTGTGAGCTGCACCTACCCCCTTAAGAGAGCATTTGTCTCTGCCCCTTTCGTACCCCCAGCACTTCCACCCCACCCACGCGCTGCCCTGTCCAACTCGCAGCCACGGGCCGAATGAGCGCGTAATTTTATTTCCCTCGCGGGAGGGGCGGTCTCCGCGCCTCCCCCCCCCGTCGCGTCAAATTAGATCGCGTTTCTAACCTGATTATTTCGTAGGACTACGTAAAACCCGTTACAGAGGTAACGCTTTTAATACAAATCAAGTTAAAAGTTAGCGAGAAGGACACGTTTTCTGTAAAGATTTGTCTCCTGATTTTATCTGATTAAGTGCTACTCGGTGGCTTCATGTTCGAAAATGAGTAAGTTTTGTGAAAATGAGTGTTCGGTTAATTGGGTCCGGTACGCCTTCGCACTGAAAGATGGTTCGAAGTGAAGCGAATAAACTACGAGGCGAATCACGAAATGAGAGAGAGATCAAGATTGTGAATTATTGAGAAAATACTTCACAGTAGTAGCAAGTTTCAGTGTCAAATATCAAGCAAGCATTTTTGGAATTTTTTTGTTGCGTGTAATGATTATAAAATTCTCAAATGTTTAGTGCATATTATCATAGTTCATAAATAATACCATTTGACATCGTTTAATGAAAAGAGAAATGTCACTCAAAAACGTATTAGCAATTAATATAAGAGCATTTTAAATAAATAGTGTAAATAGTGCAAAGGTAAGTATGTTTTGACTCGTGTCAGCAATTTCAGATGATTAAGATTGGAACTGAATCCGGGATGCTCTGACACCTCGAAATTCAGATTTCGAAGAGATTGGGCAGCGATATCTGACTGTGTCCTATCTTGCAACAAGAGAATGTCTTTCAACAATCCATTTCGGCGGCTCATGTGCATAACGTGACTTAATGTATGGTTTGCCGTTTCATCAATAGTTACTCACCAGATATTCAGAATCAGATATCCAACTTACTCAATATTAGAATCAGTAGTGGGTGAGACTGGACATCTTGCTCTTTTATCATCGAGCATGCTCGTTTCACTACTTTTAAATGGTTCAATCCAATGGTACACCCTTTGTCAAGGTAAAAACATTGCACCCAAATTCTGCTAAAAGTCTTATAACGTTTTCAACTTTGGCACACTTTCAGTGGCAAAAAAAAGCAAGCAAACAAGAAAACAAAAACGGAACCATTTCTTTTTGGCGCTGACGAGTTTTGTGCTGAAAGTCCGCTAATGATTTCAGTTTTTGTGAATCACTCAGATAAAAAAAAACCGAAGCCTGTTTTTTGGTGCAGACAGAGTATGGTGCAGCCATGTTTACGTGGCAACGACTCAAGCAAACATTAAGTGATATCCCTGAAACTTATCACAAGCGAAGTGAATAGTGCCTTCTTAAGGCTGGATCATGCAGAAAGCTGTGCAGTCATCCTAAAGACGATTAGAATTAAAGTGTACATTCTTGTTGAGTTATCCTCATATTAGAAAAATCCGATGTTTGCGGTTATTTTTCTATAAAAATAATTAGGTATGGCAATGCTAGTTTCTACCGCTTCCAATTATTTTTTCAGAAAGATGAAAAAGGCATTTTTCGAATGGTAGAGTAACGCAATGTGAAATTGCAGTGAAATCCAGTGAACGCAATCAAGATACGTTTCTGACCAGATTTTGCTAAACAATAACTAACATAACCTCTATTTATTATTGTTAATTACATAATTATTGTTGTTACTTCTCTTTATTCTGTGCTATTGTGATAATTTTCTCTAACTGACAGTGAATATATATGTCAGCAGATCTAACTGAAGTTTTAATATCTATGTAACATTTCTTCATTCATTCACATGTAAATTCTTCATTGGATAATTCTAGTTATTGCTAGTAACGAAATTCATAAGAAACATTTGATGAAAACTTGCGAATAAATTCATATTCATTTGCAGTAATTGCTTTGAAAGTATTCATTTATGGATTTGTCATAAATGAATTTGGGTAAAAATACAATTGTAACGTTTTTCATAATTATTTTTATCATTCTGTTAGCCTACAAACCCACAAAAAATATAAATTCTCAGAAAGGTTTGAACTAATTATCATTTGGGTACACAAAATTTTGAAAAGATTGTTTTAATTAACTTACAAATAATGAGCAATTTGATAAAACAATTGGATGAGAGAAATTGATTGTTTGTAACTTTAAGACTTGTTGTAGGAGTTTATGTGAGTAATTTCACGTAAGGTTCTTTGTGACCATAATTAAACGCGTAGCAAACTTGACTCACTGTATGGTACTTCTCAGGCTTCATTGCTCCGCTTCCTATACTGCATTGGGAATATACATGCACTATCACTAGGGAACATTGACCATGCCTTATTTCATATACAATTACAATCATGATGAGGGTAAATACTTTTATGACAAAAGTTTCTAGTCTAAAAAGAAAACTCTTTCGAAGAAATGATTGTTTTAATGAATTCACAGGAACAGTGCACTTAGTGAAACAAACAATCTAACAATTGGCCAAAACATGAAATAAATTCAGTCTATCAGCATTCAAAAAATCAGCTGTACGAAAGTGCAATGTTGTGCAATGTAATAGTACCCGGTTTAATTGCAGGTACCCGTCATCCTGTTAGAGTACGACTGGCGACTTTCAATCACTCCAAATGGGTCGTCTAGTTAATCACACCAGCCCGCGAACTGTTGATGTCAGGCAACGCCATTTCAAGACAAAATGGCAGCTGAGAAGAGTCAAAAGCCGAAGAAGTGACGTAGGTACATTCATCTCAAGAAATATCAACAATAATTGCGCCTTGATATTACGATGTCGAATGAATTGAAAACATCTCATGCAAAAATAGTAGACCATGCTCAATCAGCTACACGAATCTGAATGATCAATAAGCTGCACGAAACTTTGTGCGTTGAATTTACCGGTATCTTGTATAAGGTATTGAAATTTCGTTCTCGAGGACAACCATATGCATCGAATACCTATCATCTTTTCAGATTACTTACCCCTTTCTCTTTACTGACGTTCCTGCTACAATGACTGTACTCGAAATACGAAAATGGATTGACTGAAACCTGTCGTTTATTGCTGGTGGGAGCGTGGCCTTCTGAATCGCGAAAGCTTTTCAATAAATTTTGACGTTTTGATTCCTATTAATTGGCCTGTGCTCGCGGTCTGGTGCTTATTCCATGAACACTTCCAAGACGACCCACTGACGATCGCAAATCTACACTAACGTTGCTAAGGTTCTATTATGACTACTTCTTCGTTCGTGTGGACTTTCACTCTCTTTATGCAGTCTATTCACATCACACGGATTAACAAGATTTCTTCAAAAACTCCATACCACTTCACATGTTTCTTCCACAGCTTCAAACTAACAACACTTCACTGACACCTGGTTAAACATTCGCCTACTTAAATATAATTGGTGTTATGAGATGAAAACAGGTTTCGACCCTGATACTGGTCAGTATGAATAACATAACTGATTTGATTCTCTTGACAGGAATATCGTGCCCTCTTGTTAAACGGAACTTGTGCATCGGAACAGTGGACTACATGGTTTTACTGAAGTAACTCACACACTGAGACCTTGACTATTACGTATGTCTGGTAAAGCCAACGCGTTCAACAAATTAAGTTGGAACACTTCCTTACACGATGAAATCAAAGAAGATAAACTCTTGAAGTTTCAACTACGGAGTATTGTTTTTTTACAGCACTGAATTCAGTTTGTTTTCTTGTAAGAGTATATACAAACAAACGATGTGAGTAGCTGCGGCGCCTGCTGCCGCAGCGTCGCGGGAGTCGGGAGGTAGAGGGTTGGGGGGGGGGGGTCGTAGCCTGTGGAGTGCGCGCGCGGCCGCCGCCCCGCGGCCGTCGCCCGCGCGACCGCCCCCGCCCGGCAGGGGCGGGGACTCGGGGAGGAGGGGATGACCCGCCGATCGCACGGGGTCCGCCCAGGGCGCTCCGTGCGGCGATGGAGCGAGGCAGAGGGCTACAATCCAGCCCACAGCGCCGCCTCCTGATGGAAACCGTTTCAACGAAAACGCGGGATTGACTGGCTGTTGTTACACTTTGCTTCGTTGGGGAGATACTTGTCTATATCGACCGGACATTCGAGGAAATATTTGAATTCAACCCTAACTTTTAAATGACATGGTGTTCACATACATGCTTACGGGGCTCATTTCACTACAGAGCGAGGCGGAGGCGTCTTGTGGCACAGAGCTGCTCAAGCGGGCGCCTCACGTGGTACGTCGCCTTGCCTACCACGCTACCGGTGTGGCCCTCTGATTGTTGATTGAGCCCGGCGGAATGGCCGCTGCTCGGGCGCGATCGGTTCAGCTTAATGAAAGAAGAGTGGCACGTGAGCCACTGCAGCGGGCCAGCTCAATTGGGCGGCTAAATACTTATTAGCGTGCTTCCAGTGTGTCCCGCTGATTGTTGAGTCAACACGATGGGACAGGGGCCGCTCAGGAGCGATTGGTTCAGCATAATGAAAGGAAAGAGCCACCTGAGTCACTGCAATTCTTACATTTAAGCAACCCTGTTCTGTAAGTAGTGCCTTCTCTGATTGGAAACTGTCATTACAAAAGCGCGGAATTGCCTAGGAGTTGTTACACTCTGTGTCATCGAAATATTGGATTCGTAAAATTGACTGGATCCTCATGGAAGTCTCTCGATATAAAAGTAATTTTGAACTGAAAATGCGTTCACAGGAGCTGCCTAGAAATTACATCAAGCGATAGAATCACATCGAGGCGAATTTCAGCATATATTATTGCTCCTTGCTAGAAATTGACTTCAAGAAAACGCTAATTATCTACCAGTTATTGAGCGATGCTCATCCTTGGAGACCAATGACATGATTCGTTTAAAGTAAACATAATTTACATTTTTATAACCGTAAATTATATTGAAAACATCGTTACGCTGATTAATAATAAATAAATTATTAATAATAAACTTTGAGAATACAAAACACCATATCCGATCGTTGTTTGAAAATTTAATTTTTGATCACATCATTACGAGAGACTTTTTCAAGGTCCAACTATCTCCAATATTTTTCCTTTGTTTGAAAATATTATGGTAATTTTTAAAGGTATACAACTCCAGAAGAATACATTTAGGAACCGATTTGAAACGAAGCAATAAAATATCAACTTTTGTACTGGGAAATTGCGTCTAACGATATGAACTCAATCTAATAATTGGGAAATCTCACATATTATGTAGTAATTGATAGTACAAATTATTTATAAATGTTTTAAAACATTTTCCCACAACGAATCACATTAATAGTGAAAATATATGTGCTACTTACTTATTCATACATTATTAACAGATTTGTGCTTAAGTACCCTCCCTCAACTGTGCTTTAACATTGTTACAAGACAACAGAAAAAAGAGAAAGAGATCGAATCGAAAACGAGAAAGAAACCGTCGATGTAAGTCGAGAATACGAAAATAACTCTCCTGAGAAAACTTTCCTACTTATATTTCCACAGTAACTTCTTTAACGTTAATCCAACTCCCATAATCCTGGTCGTCACTGGCACTTCATAAGACCGGTAATTACCAATCTCCCCATTTCCTGGGCAACTCGGGAGAAACCATTGTTCCAGTCAATCCGGCGGGTAGTTCCGGTTGGAGATCAACTGCTAAGTAGCAGCATTTCCCGCTGGGCTCCTTGAGGAACGCCACGCTGTAGAGTCTCGGCGCGCGCACGCTCTCTCTCTCTCTCTTCGCATGTTTCCGCCCCGCCCCGCCCCGCCCACCCGCCTCGCTCCGCTCGCGTGGAGACGTCGGCAGCGTCGCCTCGCGGCCCGTGGCGCTTTGAGGGCGACGACGCCCGCCTGCGCGCAAAGGCGGAGGCGGAGCGCAGGCGCAAGAGGGAGAGCGGTTATAAAATCGCGGCCCGCGAGCGGAGCGGAATTGGAAATTCCAGGCGAGCCCCGTGAGACGACGGCACGGAGGACGAGGGAAGGGAAACGGGGGGGGGGAGGTGTCGAGTAACGCACAGTGGACGGCTGCTTGTGAGTTTGAATCGGCGTGCAAAGTGGCTCAGGGACTTGGAGGGTTCGCCGGCGAGGGTTCTCGAACTGTCCGACGATCGGGCTGCCTTCTTAGCCTGCGAAGAGAGTCGTGTGGAGGAGTGTTCCGATTGACCAAATACCGTCCGTATAGTGAAGGTGTAATAAATGCGAATGACAAGCTTCGCAATAAAATAATGTAATTTTAAACTAGGTTTAATCTAGTCTGGATAAAAATGCTTACGTTTAAGGGGAAGTAAAAAAGTAAAGAGTTCGTTTTCTAAAATGTATTTCTTTCTTTCGCAATTTCGCGATGGAAATAGAACAGGTTGATGTTCAATGTTGATTGTGAATGAAACGAAATTTATTTAACTGATATTGTGCAATAATGAAAGAAATGTTCGCTTGTCTCCTTTCTTCTTAGAGGTACTTGAGGATGAGCGAAGTAAATCTCTGATCTAAGAGTGATTGGGTGAGTTCAACGAACAGATCAGTTCATACACACTCACTCTTCCCGCCCTTGATCGACACTCCCATGATGAATGTGCGACGTAAAGCAAGAGCCTGATTCGTGCGGCCAGTTGGAGAGCCCGCGCCTCGGGGAGGGCAGTGGCAGGGCAGTGTCCCACAGTCAAGCTGGTCGCGCGAGGCCGGAGGGGGGCCGACGCCCGGCCTGGAGAGTCGAACCCCGTCCCTCCTTCGTCGCTCGCCGAGAGCGCTCCTCGCGGCGGAGGAGGCGAAGCACACATGTCGCTGAGTAAAATACCACCACGGAGTCTTGATAAAGTTTTGTACAAAAACTGTTTATGAGATGTGTTCTGTTTTGTTGTCTAAATTTTATGTAGTGTTCGTGCATGCGCACGAACGGTTGAGGGCGGGGTGGGGGAGGGGGAAGGGAGAAACGCGAGGGTCGAGTGCAGAGATGAGGGGTAGTGAGAAGTAGGGATGGGCTCGAGAATCTCGAGATGTGAGCTTAGTATTTCGAGATTGTCACTAAGTAACTCGTGGCTGACTCGTATGTCGTCACCAATATTGTAAAAAAATGCATCCCGTGTTTATTGCTAAATGGCAGTTATATAACGAACGTGACAATCCTGGACCAGGGTACATCACGACAAACGAGTAGCATGATTTCACGAGCCGGATGGTTTTGTACAAATGTTCGAAGTTTATAAGATCTTTCGAGGATCGGGGAGATCTTTTCGTAGCACCAGAATATTTGTTAGATAATATTAATGCGTAATGCTTGAAGTACTCACAGTTGATACCCAATGAGGCGCGATCTGATGCGGGTTCAAGTGATTCCCCTCGAATGCGCTCGGAGGCACCATGAGCTCCCAGCTTCCGGAGATTCTCGAGACTCCCCGCGGTCGCTTCCCATCCCTAGCGAGAAGCAGCGCGTCGTGAGGGGGGCGTGGGCGTGGGCGGGGGCGGGGCTAGGCGGGGCGCGGGCGCGCGGGGCGGCGCGGGCGAGCCGGCGGGGGCGGCGACGGTGGCGGCGGCGGCAGCGCGGGCGGCGGGCCGGCGACGGGCGACGTTCTCCGCCGCGCCGCCGCCGCCTTCGCGGCCGCCGCCGCCCCCGCAGCCGCCGCCGCCGCCGCGGCCGCCGCCGCCGGCCGCCACTAAACCGTGGTCTCGCGGTCCACGTGGATGTACTCCACAGACTGGGCGGGGTGTCAGGACGACGTGGTGGAGCCCGACGGGTCGAGCAGCAGCTCCTCGGTGGGCACGCGCCGGGGCTCGCCCGCGCCCCCGCCCCCGCGCTTCTTCTTGCCCAAGCGGCGACGGCGGCGGCGGCGGCGCACGGCGCGGCCCAGCGCCACGCACAGCAGCAGGCAGCACGCGGCCGCCAGCGCCGCCCCGGCGCCCAGCACCGTGAACAGCCCGCCCGGCAGGAAGGCCAGCAGGCGCCGCCCCGCGCCGCACTGCGCCTCGTCCTCGTCGAAGCCTGCGCACGCACACACGCCATTGGCATCACTCAGGTATAACATTGTCATTTCTCAGGAATACCTTTGGAATTACTCAGGTATAACATTGTCATTTCTCAGGAATACCTTTGGCATTACTCAGGTATAACATTGTCATTTCTCAGGAATACCTTTGGCATTACTCACGTATAACATTGTCATTTCTCAGGAATACCTTTGGCATTACTCAGGTATAACATTGTCATTTCTCAGGAATACCTTTGGCATTACTCAGGTATAACATGGTAATTTCTCAGGAATACCTTTGGCATTACTCAGGTATAACATGGTCATTTCTCAGGAATACCTTTGGCATTACTCAGATATAACATGGTCATTTCTCAGGAATACCGTTGTCAACATTCACGTATGTCATTGACATTACTGAGATATACCATTGTCATTACTCAGGTACACTATTTTTATTACTAAGGTATACCATAGTCATAACTCCGGTATACCATTGTCATTACTCAGATACACCACCGTAGTAACTCACGTATACTGTGGTTATTACTCAGGTACTCCACTATCATCTGCAATCTACATTACTGTCATAGTGTACACTGCACGCGATTGCATTAAATTTTCAATTTGACGTTTGTATTCAGTAGGGAGATACTTCAATGGTTTAGGCACGCGGAAGTAAGACTTTTATTTGTGTGGTATACCGTTATGTTTCTAGAATTGTGTACATGACTGAAATTCACGTTTATAACAATCTTTTTATTCAGAAGGACAAGTTAGGCACAATAAGCAAATGTACTATCCGGAAGTAGGATCTCCATTCGTCTAGTAAATCGTTATGTTACAGGCATTGAGTACACGACAGAATTTCATGTTTCTAACAAAGTTTTAATTCAGAAGAGAAGCAAGTTAGCCAAAAGAAGCCAGTCTACCACCCGGAAGTAAGACTTCCATTTGCCTGGTATACCGTTATGTTACTGGCTTTGTGTACGGGAATTGAATTATGTTTCTAAGATTGTTTTGTATTCAGTAGAAAGATAAGTTTCGATGGAATAGCCAAATAATCACATTTACCTCGCTGAAGTCAAGAGTTACATTCGCCAAAGCAGCTTACCCAAAGCTTAAAATAATTTATCATTATTTCAATATCCAATATATCGGCCGCATTATGATTTTTTTATTTCCACATTTCATTGAGTAATGCTACAATTGAGTGAATATTATTAGGGAATATTTAGTATTAAATATTTTTACATCATATCGGAATATTTGGAGTGGATACACACTTTAAGAATAAATATTACAGTCTCAGTACTTTAAAGGGAATATGATTTCAGTAGGAGAGCTAAAACTACTAAGCTACTTTAGAACATCGATTCTTTTCCGATGATTTGAAACTGTAGTGTTTGCTGTTGTTTCAAAATAAAAAAAAGTGATAAATTCATTTGACGAGCAAACTCTTATACGAGTAAAAAGACGTTTTGATCGTATTAATAAACGTTACCAGTCGTTTTCAATATTAAGTCACTCTAAAATGCCCAAGACTGAAAGTGAAGTAACTGTAACAGTAATCAATGGCAATATACCTGACAAAAAATAGGAATCAGTAAAATTCTCTATTTAATAAATGCCACCTATTTCCGTGTACCTTTTGCAAATTCAGATTTGTTTCATTCCAGCAAAATTATTTCATGAACATTTGTTACTAAATGAATTCTATCCATTCTACTAAAACGTATAATCCTACTCACAATTAATAATAACTAAAATAGTTTACAATAGTAGTTTTTAATGGCACTCACAGGGCCGAAGATTTCTCTTATTTTTAATTCTTATTTGTGTTTTTAAGAAGAGAATATCTTAAAATCGAACAACCATTTATATTCAGAGCTCAAATATTCCTCTTGGCCAATTTATAAAACGTCTCTCTGAGGTAAATGTAAATTTCTTTTTTATATTTGTTAACACAAGGGCGAGAAAATCGATATAGAGAATTCCACACTTGGAAAATAATAGAAGAGGTGAGAGTTGACTCTTACTATTGAATTATGACATTTTGATTAGTGACCTGTCACGTTCATGCCTCTGGTGATGCAACTCAACTTCGAATTGCAAGTCGATTAACAGTGCTAATAGAGATGCAGAATCATTCAAGTATCGATGATTTACTGTGCATTTTATGTGACGTGTAGATATCATTTTGACGCAGGTTCTGTTCGTGACAAGTTTGATATGATCTATCGTCACGAGCGGCTTACAATTCTGACATGTAAACTTGATTAATTGAATTGTGGTTATCTCGATTCTGAATGGAAATGAGCGGAAAGAGCTATTTCTATTCAGGGCAGATGAAAGGCATTTAACGTAGAGGGTTTATGGTAAGACTACTGTCACTGGATAGATAAATAAATAGATAAATTACATATGGCGTACATAAGACACAGTAGTGAGATAGTTAAAGGTGAAAGTTGTGAGAAATAACACGCCTTTTTTTTTGCAAAATGTACTTCACGTATTTCAATATGACTGACTGGATAGTCTGGAGTGGAGAATTGACAGACTAGAGTGATTTCTAAACGCTCTATGTTATACCTCGTTGCTATTGTAGCTCACTGAATATTTCACAGTGGTATTAATAATTAAAGTCACTTCGCTGACGGCGTTTTTCTTTACCCGAGTTTTAATGAGTAATGACTCGAGAGCTTGTAGGGAATGCAGGTATATAAGGTTTTAAAAAGTTCTTTGGTTCATGTGTTATTCAAAATTTTGAGAGCCAATTAGCTGGATAATTTTTATTGGGAAATGCGAAGAAACGACCATTTCCTCTAAAAAGTTGATTTAAACTAAAATTTTCAAATAAAAAAGTGTGACTACTTCGAATTCTTGTAGGCTGTATTCAAACAAGAGGAATTCAGATATTTTTTATTGACTTCGATGAAGAAAACAAATTGTGACTTCTCAGAAGTTATAAATTGTAATTACCTGTTCAAAAATGTTATTGTTGGGAGTAGAGACGGCAAAGCATATTAGTGTATACAAGCGGTACATGCATTGACACTTTCGCAATCAGAAAGATGAACCGTTAAACTTTTGCGATTGAATTTTGGGACAATGTTCAAGATATTTCTGAAAGACAACGTGTTTTAAAGAAAAACAAACATCTAATGAAGTAATTTCATGTAATATGAATGTACTTTACAGCGTTCAAAACATTGGTTTACGAATTTCTACACATGAACTTCTACACACTTCTTCCCATTTTCTAGAAGTCGCTTCGACAATTACGTTTATGTCAGAAATGATTTTAATCTCTTATATATATATATATATATATATATACACACACACACACACCAAACACACAAATAATTGGGATAAAACAATTCCAATAGTAAGTAAAATAAATAAACAGAATGACTTATTTCAGGTGAAAAAACCCACCAGCATATTCTTCATAATAATATTAGCAATAAATAATGTCTTTTCCGATTTGACCTCAGAAGTTTCGATTCCGGAGTGTGTTTGCTCATTTTAATATTTGAACTTTGTCGCAACATGTGTGTCGTCGCTACTTTGTGCTTATTTTCACGACTATAAACGCCGCTGTAGACATGGGAGGCCATTAGCGCCAAGGACAAACAGAGAATGCATTGCAAGTCTGACGGTCAGCTGGCGTGGTGGGGCGCAGACGCAGGGCTACGCAGACATGTAAAATGCACACCAATTTGAAATTCCAACAATTTACAATTTTTTTTATTTTTCATTGTTTGCATCCGAACATAACACTTTTTCTTCAAAAATACTAAGAAAAATCGTTGTTTCGAGTCACTCTAAACATATCCGGATGGACGTTACAGAAGAGTAATCGTTAATAAACTGATGTTCTGTAAGGAAGCTATTCTCAGCAATAGACTTATACAACCTTTTTTTGTATACCAGCATTATAAACGACTTTTTCTGCTGAAGAAATGGTTCATAAAAGGGAATTTTAAGGCACAAATGATGACGTCTTAGGCTTTACGGCACGAAGACTGCGTCGTCATACATTCATCCAATCGCAGCAAAGAATTGTTGGGAGGTAGCGGCAAATGGAAAAGCCAACCATCTTTTTCTCGCACACATGTCTAATACACAAGACGTCACAAGACAGTTGTTTTGAAAAATTAATTTTGATTCTCTTATAAATGTATAATGCTTTTATACAAAAAAATTGCGTATGTAACTCATTGATAATGTTACTTTATTGCATTCGCACAAATTCGAAAACTTGCTCCTAACGTCACTCGTTCTCAAAACATGTACTCAAGCAATAAAGCTTAACATTATAACCTAACTGCATAAACAACTATTTCCCTCTAATTGAAAAGAAAATGGAGGAGTGCTTTTTCACCTGAAATGATTCACAGTGAATTTTTTATTAATGTTGATTGATTAGCGATTCCGGGGGCGTTATCTGAGAAACCAGGGAAAATTACCGATGAGAACAGCCGACCGCTAGAATTCTCCTCCAAACAGCAGCTGATTTCGACCTTGCTATGTAGCTAATGTCGAAACTCCTGCCGCCGTCGGGACTCGAAACCTAGGACCTCCCGATCCTAGGTACTTGAATCACATCAGTTGATATCCTTAGCACTCTTAAGTCACCATTTTGTTAATATAGTTTTAAGTAATGTGAATCTGTTGAGTTGCTCTAAGAGCTGGAATTGTGAGATTGCATGAGAGACGTGCGCCGCTTGAGAAGCAGTGCGTGCTCACCGGAGGGGCAGTTGGCGTGTCCGTCGCACCACAGCTCGGAGCTGATGCAGGCGTTGAGCTCGGGGCAGCGGTGCGGGCACTCCCAGTCGGCGGGCAGGCCCAGGCCCAGGCCCAGCCCCACGCCGCTGGCGTTGCCGGCGCCCGCCGCGCCCGCCGCCTCCACCACCACGTCCAGCTGCAGCTGCTGCAGCAGCGACGACCGCGAGCGCGAGATCTCCAGCCAGTTGAAGGACGCCACGCCGGCCTCGCGCCCCACCCACTCCACCAGGAAGGAGGGCGGGCGGGGCGGCTGCAGCAGCACCGTGCCGCCCCCCGCGCCGCCCCCGCCCGCGCCGCCGCCCGCCCCGCCGCCCACGCCCACGCTGGCCGCCGCCCCCGCCGCGTCGCTCAGGCTGCCGCTGGCGCCGCCCGCCCCGCCGCCGCCGCCGCCACCCGCGCCGCCGCCGCCGCCCGCGCCGCCGGACGACGCGAACCACTCCTCCGAGAAGACGTGCACCGCGAACTGGCGCGCGTTCTGGGAGGCCGGGCACACCACCCGCAGCAGCCTGCGCACACAACACAGGGGCCCTGCAGCGCACCTTCACTCGCCGCTTGCAGGCGTTGGGGCAACTAGTGAGTTTTGGCGGACGAAAGAGCTGTGGAAAGGTGTATGCCACAGACAGTTTCGCACGCTTTGCACACTAGTTAGGCAGATATACAGGGCTAATAATAGCGGTGTAAGTTTGTAAACCATTATTTGTCATATTATTGTTTGATGTCGTTCATTGCTTTTCGTGATATCACCTGCTAATAAAAAAATAAATGACAGATATCTCTTATAGAAATAAAAGTACTCACCTATTTTTCGCTGCAGTTTATATGTTTTGTCTGTTCTTAACGGCCAATGAGCTGTAACAATTCTTAACTGGCGACAAACTTGAATTCCTGGCTTCGGTTCAATTTGACCCGAAGGCATTTTCTCTTTTTATGTTCCGGAAGCACGGCGAGATAGTGATGATGCAGCATCTATGTAATCTCTTCTGCTAGCATACGCGATTCATATCTGTTTCCCTGTATTGCTCTTTCTGACACCATGTCAGCGTTAGTGTTCCTGAGCATTTACAGCACGTTGGTTCCGGTTGGTGAAAAAATGAACCATTTTTGTTCTATGAATGCAAATTGACTATTTTGGCTTTGTAAAGGAGGTGAGAGTGACAAGTATGTACCAGACATATTACAATCTATAGACATCTCCACTATTCACAAAAACAAAAAGATGGACAAACCCGCAGGCCCTCTGCACAAGCCAGAAATTATAACTTTTTACAATTAAACGAAAGGTGGCGTCGACAATTACGATCAGATGCGTAGTAATTACAGTGTAGGCAGAAGAACAAGAAGTCAATTAGCTGTATTCTTTTATTTTGTAATTTTGTAAACGTACACACACTATTAATCACGTATTCCTCCCGAAAACTATACAAAGGATACAATTTTCTTTTATCAGAATAGTCGCGTCCATACGACCTGACGCGACCTGATGTGTTACAGGTGTTTGATTACGTCGATATAACAGCACAGTCTTATGAACATTATTTTTCAGTATGAATTCATGGAACTAACAAGTGCAACATTCTTGGAATCATTCCCAATTTGAAAGGAAGCAGGATTCACGTCGTCCTATTGTTTTGTGTATATTACTTCTTTTCGGTGTGGATCTCGCAACATTACTTTTCTTCACCTGTACCTCAAAGGGCAACTTTACAATCAGTAAACAGTAAATGAAAATATGTTTCCCATTCCAAATTTTGATATAGTAAAACACCTGATAAAGACTCCTAGATACGTCACTTAGGAGGAAGGTGATAGCTCGCGAGCGTCGAAGAAGGTCGCAAAGCTTCTTTTTCGAGTACCAGATTATAGTCCTTCACAATATTCCTTTTTTTAAATCCAACTGCTTTAGTACTTCCCAACAAAATATACTCAGTGCAAGATATGTACTCCGCTACGTTAGCGTTTACAAGCCACGACTAAGAGTGACTGACAGACGTTCTGAAGAATGAGAAATATCGCCTACTGACGATACTGGCTTAAATAAGAAATGTACAAGTGTAAACATTTTATATAGTTTAGTAAAATAAAATTTAATAATCGGTTTACTCTATATTTAAAGTTAAATTTAAACCTTTTTAATTAAAAAATCATACAAATTGAATAATAGTTATTTACATAACAAGGGGTACATGGAGCATTATGTGCTCGCGCTCCCGGGGTCGGGGCACAACTGTTCTCCCTCGTGAATACAGCTCAGGTAAATCTCGTGCCATGTACAATACTTCTTCTCGTGCACACTTATGTCACGAAGGACGAAGCAGTACAGTAGACGGCGTGCATCCTTCTCGGAGTCACCTTTAAATGGCTGTGCTTTCAGCTGGTTCCCTTCCTAATAATATCATGAATGAAGCAGAATGGGATATTTCAAAATTATTATCTGAAAAATCGAGGTATATCTACGAAGAAGAGTACGAATGTTTCTGTAAATTGAAAAATGACAGCAAAGTAAGAAACGTTTCAGAAAAAATTTTACTCGCGAATTTTAACAATAAATCAAAAACATACAAGTCTTCGTCGTTTTTGATTTATCATTCAATGGTGAGGACAACGTTAAGCGTCAAGGAAAATGTTAATATCTCTAAGTACGTACGTATTTCTTTGGGAAAAACTTGACGATATATGTTTAACGCTTTAATTGATATTGATATTTTTAGATATTTTAAAGTGATTGGATTTTTGAAGAGACTTGGAAAAGGCTGCTAGTCAAAAAACTAAGACTTTTACAAAGCTTGAATTTTACAGATTTGATAAAGAAACTTGTGACTATCAGTTTTTATTGTTAGTTAGTTTTTAACTTACGTATATGTATTCTCTTACACTTTCTGTACATCCCAAATTTATTTCTTTTTTCTCAGATTGTAGTGATAATGGGTGTCGCTGGTGAGTGTGGCTACTTTAATCCCGCTCTGTTACTTTAATCCCGGAGAGATTTAAGTGTCACGTTAATCCTGGGAGGAATAGACACATTTTAATGTAGGAAAAAGTGTTATTAAAGTCGCACTTTAATCACGTTTAAAAATAAAAAAAATATTATAAATGCACTTCACATTTTTCAAACATTTTTATTTAAGTGACTGACTGAATTACAGTCATTGACCATAATATTTGAAAGTATTGAAGGTGTGTTGAAGAAATGTCTCAAAAAGTAACTCAACTAACAATTTGATCCTATGGCCTCAATATGGAGAACAGATTGTTTACTCATTGATAGAAGCAAATCATATAAAATTTTTAACAAACTAGTTTGCCAGTGGCAAGGCATTTTGAAAAACCACAACAACAAAACAAACTATACTTCACGGTAAAATTGAAGGTCAAAGATTACAAGGAAGTCAGAAAAGCTATTGTTGGACCCGGTAGAGGATACCAATCAAACGTTTGCATAGATACTCTAAAGTGCGAAGATGGAGAACGACTGAGTTGGATAGTAAAGCGTGTCCTACGGTCACCAACGTGACGGAGGCGGGAGGTGATGTGTATTGCGGAATGAGAAAGCAATCATTCTGGAACAGTGCCCAAGTGCGAGTATATGAGATAAAGAAACGGTTCTGAAGTGTTTTCACATAGAAGAAATTTATTAAACAAAGTATGCTACTTAGAACATACTGTAATCAAAAGTACAATAATAGTAAAGGCGCAACACAAATATATTAACAATATTAATAAAAAATAATAGTAATATTAATGGAAGGAATAACAAGAATAAATTTCATTATGTATTACAAACGTCGAAATGATAGGAGGAAATTGAGACAGAATGTTACAGAATGAATTATCTCATTTTACCTTTCTCTTTACCAAACAAATACCCAGCTACGAAGTCCTTAAAATCTTTTGTTTTATAACATATTTGTTTATTTGAAGATCTTGAAATAAAAAAGGAAAAATATCGAATTGCGATACTCAGAATTCATTTAGTTGTTTCTGTGCTGGTGTTCCCACCATTTTAAGCGTTCTTTGCTCGAAACCATTAGCCCCTCGTGACTATGTAGCTTAAATCAAAAGCGTCGCACACTTCGCGCTGATATCTTAACTAATTAGACAACCGTTCATCTGATAGAGCGCGAAATTGGGCATTTGCGTGTTTTCTTAGCAGTTATCAGTTCAGCCCGGAACACGTTACTCTGAGTACAAAATACGGTTTCAACCTCGAGTTGTAAGGGCTTCTATTCAAGGCCGTATACTTTCACGAAAGACGAAGTTTGATCATAAGGGCGCTTAATTTTTTTCATTTAGTATGGTTTTAAAATTTTCTTAAAGAAATTGTTTGTGCGTATGTTACATTATGCGTTCTTACATTTAATACAAAATAAGATCTTCCTGCGCAGAAAAAATCTATTTTATGAAGGATATGATACAAAATTATATTTCTACAGAATTTTATGAAAAAAACATGTGAATTTCGACAGAATATAGATCTGGAATCGATAGCAAAGATAATAAATAAATGACTATAATATCTACTTTTGGTATTTTTATAAAGCTAATTGAATACAACGTTTCAACATCTTAATTCTCTTTGTGTGAATATGAAATAAGAACAGAGTAAATAAGATCCATTCATAGTTAACGTAGGTATGTCAATCGTCTATTCATGTCAATGTAGGTATCTTTCGAAATGAAGTCGAACGATTACAGCAGAGTGAGTGTCGCCAAACCAACGCCAAAGCTGACGGACGCACTGTGCGACGCTGAGTATAGGTTTGCAGAGCCGAGGAGGACGCGGCTGGCCACCCAGCAGCTAGAAGGGAGCTAGAAGGGGGGTCCCCCTAAACAACAGCAGCGCGTACTCCGAACGCCTGCGCGTAAATCACCAACGACAAACGAGAGCGGAAAAAACAAAACACGCGCGACGGCAATGGGCGCCGGATTGAAGGACGGATTAGCGCGTGCGCCAGGGACCGTCCAGTCCCCTCCCCTCCCCTCCCCCGCCTCCTTCCAGCACCAACGGTCGCAACGCGCCGCGCGCGGTTTAAAATTTCACTCGGAGGCAGCGGCCGCAAGGATTGCCATAATTCCCGGCGCGCGTAAATCACTGATAAAGCCCCCGCGCTCGCCTCGGCGCAGATGAGCATCCAATTCGCAACACGAGGGGCCTGTAATCCGCCCCGCTTCCCGACGGCGACCTTCCGATCGCCCCCGGGCTGCTCGCCTTCTCCTGCCCCGCCCGGTCCCGCCCCCGGCCACGCCCCCGGCCCCGCCCGGCCCGGCCCCGCTTGGCCGATGGTTCAGCCATGCAGCCACTCTGGAGAAAAATTCGAGTGGTCGTCTGCTCTAAACAGTTGAGTTTGTGATGTCTCCAATCAATACCAGGCGAATGCCGGAGCATAGCAGGTTACAAACCAAAATCAATCATTTCTCTCTCATTCTTGTCATCTACTCTCCCCTCACACGCATGCACGCGTACACACACGCACACACATACACACTCATATGCACTATTCATCCGCACATGTCAGGAGACATCTCTGAGGATCTTAGAGCTTGGTCCTATTGGAGCACGGGGAAAACTTCGCAAGCTGGCGTGTAGTCGGCGCAGGATGTCACCCCCAGCTGGAGGGCGAGTCCCTTACCTCCCTGGAGATTACGTGCACTACACGTTCTTCCTACTATTCGTCATTTGTTCCCCGTTCCCTCTCGGCCCTCGTCTCTGGTCAACGCTACTCGCATGTCGCGAACACAGCTCACAACTTGTTTCCCGCTTCCTGACCCCTCTTTCCTCCCTCCTTCCCTTTTTCTTCTACCCGAATGTCTCCTCCCTCTGCCTCATCTTCCCCTCCTCCTTCCCTCTACCCCTTCCTCCTGCTTTTTGTTTTCAGCACCTCCTCCTTCTCCGATCATCTCTCGCCTTTCACTTTGCATCTTCTCCCTAAAAGCTCCCCATCCTTGTTCTCTGAAAACATTGATCTCAATAAACGTTTTGTACTGACTCTTCTTTCACGCACGGTCTCTCTTCCTTTCATTACATTACGGGATTACGCTCTCAACATATTTCCCACCAAATTCTTCTTCTGCAGACATATGTCATCCATAATTGCTTCACTGTCTTTGTTATCTGCACCCTAAATCTCGCATCCATTAAACATGCGCGCTCAAACTGTTGCTTATCTGACCTTTTTTCACCCATGTATCATTGTCTTTATGTCGCTTCTCACTGTTCACGTCGATTTCCTTTTGTTTGAATTCCATATTTTCATCCTTTATACACTATTAACATATTTGAATATAATTAGATACGTTTCTCAACACTCCTAACTATATTAGCAGCTGTAAGAATTTTATAAAGTTCTGTTGAAATGCACTCTGTAGATGAGTCCAAAATTTCTTCTTAAAAGATCGTCAATCCTGATGTTTTAATCAAATTAAGAAACAATATGCCTTATATGACAGTCACGAGGGTTTGATAGCAAAACAGCTTTAATGCAACGTATAACTGAAAGGCTCGGTGGCAAATAGTCCGATGCTATTTCAGACTGAAATTACGTTTTAAGGAAACATTTGTTTATAGCACACTTACACCCCTCAGAGATTTAAGAGAAATTTTTCTATATACTGCTGCCATTTTTAGTCAAAATCTAGTTTTATTTTCAGAGAAATAAAATAAGAGGTGGTGGGTCATGTACATTTTAATAAAGTATCTAAAATTTTTGCTAAAATATGGCAAAGATTTATTTTAGCGTAAGCCCTTCAGTTGTTTTCTTACAAATTATTATACTTACACAAGGAGTGTTCACTACTTCTTTTAGCCTCCTTAACTTCCCGTTTCACTTTGAGTAGTTAGTGCCTATGTATCTTCTCGTATACCACTTCTTGTCCCGCTATCTCGGCGAATTAAATAATTTCACCCGATTCTACCTCATTTCGTTGCCTCCACACCGTCATCTAATCCACACGGCCTGAAATCCTGTCTTCCCAACCCACACTGCCATGCCGTGTAAGCCTCCGCGCGACGCACGCGTGCAAAAACGGGCGCACGGGCACACGGGCACGCATGCAGGGCTGCAGCCACGGGCGGTGGGGGGGGGGGCGGGCGGATGCGAATCTAATTAAAAGTAAACACGCCAGGGGCCTCTGTCTGCGCGGATAATGAATATTAACGGGGCCTCCCCGGCCCCCTGGAACCCTCCGCGCCGCCTTTCGGAGGGGGCGGTGGAACCAGCGTCATATCGGTATTCAACAAGTGTATCCACGGAGCGCGTGCGACCGCCTTCTCCACTTCCGCTCCCCCCCCCACCCCCACCACCCCGGACGCGGTCGCGCGCCACTTTCTGTTGGCTGATTAAAAGTAATTGAAAAGTTGAGGCGCGCTCCGCCACCACCGTCGCCGCCGAGGAACCAGCAGGTGAGCCGACTCGGCGGACCCGTTCGCGGAAGAGCTCAAAGCGGTCGCGGCCTCGGCTCTTTTACGAAATGGACCTTCGCTGGAGGGTGGAGCGGGCGAACGAGTTTGGAAAGAGTTGGAAGTGGCGGGAACGGATCGGCGTAGCGTCTTCTTGGCTCGCGGGCGCCAACTTTTCCCACTGAGATGGAATATGAATAACGCCGGGTAAGAGACGAGGGGGGAGGGGCAAGATGGGAGGCGAGTAATTTCAGATGAGGTATTACCGCGAGTTCATGGCCCCAAAGTTATGCGAAGGGCGGACGAGGAAAATACGAGTGCTTTGCTAAAACTCTTTGCTCGAAGATGTGAAGCTTTCACAAAAGGAAAAACGTTTAAGGGTAATACGCTGAAATTAGATTAATCTCGAAAAAATGTGGTACTTGGAGGTTCATATAGGAGTCAAACTTTGATAACGATCTTTCGGTGTCAAGATATAAAATTCCCATCATTCTTGCTCATATCTCAAGTGAGTCAATTAATGGAACAACGAGTGCCTTTGTAACGAAAAAAGATACAAACACTTACGGTAGCAATGCAGTTACGAAAAAAAACACACTTGGAAATAAGAAATACGTTATTTGAATTTCATATAACGTTTATTACAAATGAACATAAAAAGAAATCACTTACGAATATTAATGAGTTGTAATATCCGATCAAGATATTTGCATTTATGTAATATGTTCATGGACGTTACCAACTTTGAATATCGATAGAGAGAGAAAAGCAATGAATTGATAGTAGAACTAAAACAGCAGCGCGATCTTCTAAGTAAAATTTCACGAGTGAAACATATCTTTATTCTCCTAGACACTGACAGTTATACAATGTCACCTTATGAAAAATTTTTCACTATAATCCCATGTTGTTAATTATATGGACCTTCAAGCGTCTTAGGTTGATCAAATTATTTCCTCACCTCTTTTCAAATGCTAATACGATGCGAAGCTGTTAAATGCAGATTCGCTCTCCCTGCGTAATACGTACTAAATGTTTTAGTACCCCTTAAAAACATTTCTTGGCATTTAATTGCACCGAAAGTACTATTATATGAGTACTTACAGGTACTGCAAACTTTTAATTATTCTTTTCGACGTAAAAGCGTTTAGGTGGCGAACGATATGAAAGAGTAGATGCTCCTAATGGAGTGCGCGGAAAGCCGGGTCAGAAGCGAAGTTACCCAGTGGTGGAATGGAATGAACGCTCTTAAAGACGGAGGTTTCCGAGAAAGTGTGGCCGGTTATCGGCATTCGAGTCACGTGCGACTTAAGTAAGACGACTCATTTCTGCCGCCGGCTAGGCGCGGCTGCTCCAGTCGCAGTGAATCGTTCCAGTCTGGGTGCGTTCCGTTCCTTCCACTATGTTCTTTCGGAAACATTTACTCCGCAGAGCCTGGTAGTACTTCCTTTTTATTATACTTTCACTACCTGAACATGACAATGCCTGGAATGAATTTGAAAAATTGGTAATAATGGTGATGATATGATATAAAAGCGGTTATGTGAAGGGCAGGCTATTAAAAATTTCAGTGCTTTAATACATAATTGATTACTTTTAAATATTAATCGAGAAAAGGCGATGTGAGGCAGGAGAAACTGAAGCACTCCGAAAAACTCTGCGTCAAATCCGCTTTTAACACAAAAAATTCTACGTGGATGGAACTGAAGTTGATTTCCGAAACCTAGACGTCACTCACGTTACACTAGGGGTGAATCAGAACGACTCGTTTCCGTCGCCGGCTTGAGCGCCGACTCGAGCAAGCCACAATGAATCGTTTCTCAGACAGAGTGTGTTCGGTTCCTACCTGTATGTTTCGTTCACGCCAAAGAACAATTATATTGACATGATCTAACTAGTGGTGCTAAAACAGCATGTGTTTCACGCAAAATTACGCGAAAGGTACTCAAAGTTTCGAAAAATAGTACATGACATTATTTGAAAATCTATCTTTAAGAAACAAATTTCATTAAGGAAATATTCTCTTCATAATTTTAGTTGTAGGGAGACGCCGAAAAAATTTTGAATTTTTGCAATTTTTGACAATTCAGAGTTTTCAACGAAAATTAAACTTGCATCATTCCCTTAAAATCCCGCTTCACACTATCAAATCACAAAATTTATTAAAAAGACATGGAGCCATTTTTTTGAAAATTTTGAAAATATCCCGTGAGCTTCATTTAAAATACTCCTCCAAAAATAAAATATCGAAATCAATTCAATCGAGTTCATATATGAGCCTCAATTGAATTCATCGGTTTCATTCAATTTCAAATTCGACAACGGTCAAATCGATTGAGGTATATGAATTTTGGAGAAAAAACGGCTGAATGGTTGAGCCGTTAGCATTGTTCACAGACGGACAGACGTATTTTCTTCACTCGATTTTTCGGTACCTAGGACCTACAAAACATGGATTCTGTCTACATCACATGTTAGATGATTTTTTTCTAAATTTAGCAACTGGATTGATACATTTTTTCATTGCCAGGGCCCGGCAATAATATTTTGTCTGCCCGAAAATTAGCAGTTTTTTCGCGTTAACGCGTTCGTGTTAACGAGAAAGTAAAACAGTTAAGCACCGCTGAAGAACGCTTCACACTGCGAAATGTATTCTTCCACCGCGAGAGAGTCAGCGGATAATGCATCGGAAGTGACACTTCATGGAGTGCAGTTGAATGTTAAGTTATTTTTTAAATGAAGTATTTAGTTTCTTCCAATACTGGGAGAAGTGGCACAGAGCATCAACTGATGTCACTGAAGTGCCTCTCACCGGGAGGTCCTTGTTTTGAGTCCCGACAGTGGCAGGATTTTCGACACTAGCTAGATAGCTAGGTCGAATTCAGTAGCTGTCTGGAGGAGAATTCTAGCGGCCGGCTGCTCTGATCGGTAGCTCTCCATGGGTAATTTTCAGTCAAATACCTCCCATTGCCTCACGATGAAAGAAACTTTGGAAAACTACCTATCAGAGCAGTCGGTGGCTCAAATTCCCTTCCAGGCAGCGACAGAACTCGACCTAGCTGACAAACGAGTGCCGAAAATGCGGCCACAACACCGTCGGGACTCGATCCCTAGGACACCCGACGAGAAGCCCTGCAGTGGCATCAGTTGATATTGATCCCTGAGCCACTGAAGCCGGCAGACAAACCTCGAGAAAACCTCCATCGAACCTACTGCGATCACAACAGTTTTCAAGTGGATCGATCGGGGTTGATACACGACTCGTATAGGGGGATGATCTGATCTGTAAACTACGTCTCACCATCGATTGTTCATATTGCTAGTAATAATGTAAAAAATGCTCCAACAGCTTCCTAACATTTGCGAGAGAAGTCCAATTTTTATTTTCGGATTTTTAAGACATGACCGTCACTTTGTAGGACTGGCTTTCATACCTCTTTATGCGTCTGGCAACTGTGATGATACCTTTTAATGGTTCTGATGAGGCCGATTTTGAATAAAGTGTGCCACAGAGCCTTCCGCACAAAGTACAGAATGAGAAGATACAGTGATATCATGATCGTGGTCTCTGTTGGGTAGGTCCTAGGGTTCGAGTTCCGGCGATGGCAAATTCCCGGCACTATCTAAATAGCTAGGTTGGACTTAAATACTGCCTGCAGGAGCAGTCTTACGACTGGGTGAAAGATTACCTAATTAGTATTAATCTAATTGTTACCTAATTGGTAACCTGTTACCTGCTTGGTACTTCTCTTTCATGTTTGCGATTTGCAACTTCTTGCGACTCTTTACAATTTTTTTCTGGTTACTTAGCATAAAACTTTCTTATTGATGATCCAAGGTTCGGTAATCAAAGTTTCCAGATTGTTATTTGAAGTGGAGATCTTGAATATTTTGTGTACAGATGTTTGAAGTCTTTTCCTTTTCATAGTAACTTTTCGGTGTGTTCATTGATTTTGATAAAGGATCTTGAAAGGTCAAGTGGTCAACAGAAGTCATGCATACCGTCTGCTTTAATCGTTTGGATTATATCAACCACTGGAAGGTTCGAAGGCTAATGAAAATCGGTTATCGAAATTTACATCAATATCGCTTATGGAATGAAGTGAATATGGATCAATTATGCTCATTTACAAAGATAATAGAATTACAATTAGTGACTAAGTGCTATTTCAGTGAAGAACAGAGCTCTTTTATGCTCTCGTCAGGAGGGCAAATTGGAATTGGAATTAGTGAACATGGACAGATATACGCTTATTTTTGTGAATAATTATTTGATCATCTCTTTTGTTTCAGTTGTATCTGACATTTCCCTGTTCAATTTCATAAATTATTATCACTGTCAATGATTTGAATTTTCTTCAACCATTAAGTTTTCTTTTATTCCTAAAGTAATTTCTATTGTATAGTCCTTCCTTTACTCTAAAACATTTACTATATCAATCATTCAATTGATCAGAATAAATTAATATCCCAGCATTTAAAAAATATGTAGTCATCTGTGTTTTTTGTAGCATTTCTCACTGGATAATTTTACGAAAAAGAAAGTTTCAAAAACGTTCAATTTACATCTATTTTTCTCGCTTTGTCCCTCGCTCTCATTCACTTACACGGACGCACGCCCCCACGCTGGCCTCCACCGTCTATCGGTTCCACCGCCGCCTCCCCCTCCCCTCACCTCCCCGCCACCCTTGCCCGCGACGGCTTCACTGCCGTCACCTCCGCTTCCACCGTGGAATAAACGGAATATTTTCTGTGCGGCCCCGTTGACCCCGCTCGCCGCCACGCACTTTGTGCCGCGCCTCAAGGCTCCCGAGCGCCGACCGCCGCTGATTGGATGATCCGCCGGTGATGAAGGTCTCTCAAATTCGTACGCCCCGGGCGTCTGTTGGCGGTGGTGGGCGCGGTGACAGCTGGGATGGTGGTGCGGTTAGGGAGTGCTTAGTAGCTTTTAGAGGGGGGTGAGGGTAGATGCAGCGGGGTTACGAGGTGCCGTAGGCATGGAGTGGAGGACGGGTGAGGTTGAGTAGGACGTGGTTGGTTAGGGGGCGAGTGAAGAGGGGGGTGAATGGGTGGGTGAGGGCGAATGAGTCGGCGGGTGAAGGAGCGGGAGAGAGGGCGGGTGAAGCGGTGGGTGAGGAGCCAGGGAGAGGGCAGGTTTCCAGAGTAGACGAGTGAGGGGGAGTGTGAGATGGATGGTGAGGGGGGGTTGGGTGAGGGGTTGGGTGAGGGGTTGGGTGAGGGGTTGGGTGAGGGGTTGGGTGAGGGGTTGGGTGAGGGGTTGGGTGAGGGGTTGGGTGAGGGGGTGGGCGAGGGGTTGAGCGAGGGGGTGGATGAGGGAGCTGGTGAAAGGATGGGTGAGGGGATGGAGACTGTCTCTTACTGCCTGTTTCCCTCTCCCAAATGGAGGTAGAGCTTAATTGAATTCTCCTCTGACTTCCGTGTACTCGCAGCATTGCCGGAGGCTCTTCTACATAATGGAGGATGAGGCATATGGGGTTTGGGGCGGACCATATTAGCTCGCATTGGTGAGTGGGTGAAGAGGACAGGTCACGCGAGGTTCATGGCGCATTTTTTAATCGGCTGATACTTCATCCTAGAATTGGCAGGAGTAATCCACAACGTGCAGGCAGGGAAGAGAAAAATATGAGAGTTAGTTCATGCCGACAATGCGATAGAAATTCATGGGGCAGAACGTTGGGATGCGACGAAGACGAGATAAAATGAAGACTTTCGTAGCAGAATTGTGGGATAGTTTTGGTCATTTCAATGCTAGCCTTCACCGCAGCGAGCCGCTATGAGAAGGAACCAAGAGAAGACGAGAACTAAGAGCAACCATTGAATTGATGAATATTTGACCTTGGTCCATCATGTCTCTGCGCTTTGTGATCATTGTCGCTATATTGTGACTCTGAACGCTGTCTTTGAACGTTGTTGCCGAAGTGATCGATTCCTCTATGACGCCAACACTACGGATTGTCTAGTGACAGTGGTAGCGTTTGTGGTTGTTGCTGAGCGTCACTGCGTGCAGCAAAAGCACCGTTGGGCCGGTGTCATGGCAGCCCGGCCATTACAGCTTCCCTCGGGCGCCCTTCATTACGCGTCACGAGGCCCTCATCAGTGCCATTTCGGATGAGTCCTATTCAAACATCACCGCCCTCTGCGGCCGCTCGCGCTCGCTTCACAAAATAGAAGCACATGCCCGTCTACTTGTGACTTTCTTTTCTAGACGCTTACACGTTCTGGCCATACCAAGAACTTACTCAGTAATGAGTAATTGTTTTAATGCTGCAGGGGAAAGGGGCAAGTTTTTGTCAAAAAACTCGTATTGTGGGGTTTTGATGTCAAAAAGGTGCATGAATCTTATTATTACAAAGTAAATAACTTCATATAACATATTGTGTAGTCAGAATTCAAGTTTTGAGGGCTCTTAATGCAGAAGAAAATGGTTTTCGGCAAAACGTCTGTCTGTCAGTCCCCCCGCTTGTGGTCAAAGCTAGCACTTAAGCCAGAACGCTAGTGACTAAACTGTTTTCTTCGAAACCGACAACAGGCGATCGATTTACAAGAACTCAAAGCCCTGCGAATTTAAAACGTATATTTTGATTTTAGGGGTGCTATTTACGAAGCCGCGTGGATATTAACGTTTCCCCAAAAATGGCTCCAAATGTATTGATTACATTTCAACTGCAATAAAACTAGTGACATCCATTGTTAATATGGATGCCACTCATTGAGCAAATATTATCTTCTGCTCGAGTCATTCGTCCAAAATTTTCGCATCGAAGGGGGGAGTAAGGAAGGTGACACTACGGCAATTTTGATTCCCTTTCATTTGAGCATCACGATTATCGATTTGGTTTGGGTGCACTTTTCACTGTTTTATTCGGCTATACCCTTTTGCGATAACTGAAAACAGAGATTTCCTGATAGAGAACAGGCCCAACCAAAAGCTTCCAAGCTAAGTTAACTTGAATGGAAGGAACTTAGTTTATCTCAGTAACAAATCCAACAACTTGAATTGTTCATCTAAACTGGTTTTGATAAAGAATGTTACGTCATTTTTCATGCTTTTATGGAATTTTAAAAACATTTTATGAGCATTTTATTTATCATTTTTGGCGGTTTTACGTTATTAAAATCCGCCCCGACTTATTATGAAACATCTCAATTTCGAAAAGTTTGACTTTAGATTATCAAAGTGGGTAAATAATTTAACTGCACAAACTTCTCAGGTGGCGAGATTTTATTGTGAGAGACACATTTTCAATTCATTTAACAAACGAATCGATTACATTACAATCTTCCCCTTTCCCTCTTCGTTGTCTGCTGAAGTACTGCACAAATTACCACAGGCCGGACATCGCTATTACACTCCGTCTCTCGCACATAAACATGCAGGAAAACGCTGAGATGTCTCAGAGGGTGCTGTTGTTATGCAGCGTCTCGGTCTGGGATGTTCTGTGATTACTGGTGTGTTTCCACCGCGGCCATTTTTTAAATTAGCTATATTAGAGTATTTAGCTTGAATTCAATCGCTGTCTGCAGGAGAATTCTAGCAACAGACCGATATGATCAGTAGTTTTTCATAATTTCTCCTCTCAATAGCAATCTACGGCCGGAGCAGCACCTTAACAAGAGGGCCGCGGACAGCGTGTGATCATTTCTTTTTCATTCTTATTCTCTGCTCTCCCCTTATCTGCATTGACACTTACGTGAACTACACTACCACACATGTCGGACAACCAATCGGGAACAATGTGCTTGTTTCGACTCTGGTGGAACGCCACTGAACAGTATGAGTCTCGTAACTTTAACCTCTCCCGTAATTTTTGAATGGTTGAAGTTATTGAAATGCTGTTGCAGTATTGAAAGTGCATGAGGAAATTGAGCTATACATGATAGTGCATGAGCAAAGAGACGTTTCTATTTTACCACTTGTATTTTGAGGTAAATTTTGTATTTTTCAAATGGAATTATACATACTTTTTAGTCTATCATGACGAGAGTAAAAAGATGAATCCAATGATACAATGCATATTGTCAAATGTTAGATAAACATTTGTTGAATGATTTTGTTTTTTTGCGACTCGTTTTTAAGGGATATGTTGAATTTAACAGTTCACCAGCCAAGCGCTCTCCCTGCTAACGCGCGCTGGGGGCGTTACGATGTCCGTTAAGCACGAGTCGCAAAAATCAAAATTACTAAAAAGAAAGCTTATCTAACATATGACAATAAACATTATATATCATTGGATTCGTCTTTTAATGGTCGTCACGATAGACTAACATATGTATTGTGACGTATCAAAAATGAAGGGCATTTTAGTTAGGCAAATAAAGGTCAAAATGTAGATATTGCAAAAGACATGGGTTTCTATGGTGCCAATAGGCAAATGACACCGTAGCAACGCGAGTTTGTCCTGAGACGTGGATTTATATAGTGCAGATACGCAGATGACACCGTAGCAACACGAAACAACGAGTTTGTTTGGAAGCAGGCGCAGGGTACACCGTAGCAACGCGAAAAAAACAATAGAGAGAAAAACAGCGAGATTTGAAGGGTGGCCCATATTGGGAATTAGGGCATTCCGACGTGTCGTGGTGGTAAGCGGATCGCTTGCGCGTTTTTTTTTCTTGACGTTAATTATCAAATCGGGATTTGTGATATTTCGTGAGAGTGAACATTGAACTTGAACTCAGAATATTTCCGCATTAGGTGTTCAACGGGAACTTGTAAAATTTACGTGTTGTACCATTGCAAAATCGGACTTGTAATATTTTCAAGTGGGAACTGGAAAGTGAATATAGAATATTTTCGCGGTGAAGTTACAAGACTTGACTTATAAATTTTACCAGTGAATTGTGAATTGTGAGGTTAGGTGATAGAAAATAATATTAGAATAATATTATTACGACTTGTAAAAAGTAATCAGTTTGAAATAGGTGCCCACCTGAGGCGCAAGACGAAGAGTATAGGCAGTGCTTGTGAAGTGCTTGGAGGAAGTTTCGACTTGGTCGCTGATCATCGTGGACTTCAACAAGAAGGAAGATTGGTCTACCGTACGTGGCGACATCGAGCGACGTGCGCGCGAAGAGGCAAGAAAGGATAGAAGGTTCTATAACGCTGTTATTGCAATAACGAGAAAAATGGTCATGATCTAACGATTAATTGCAATAATCAATAATAGTTGATAACTTTGGCATGCATAATAAATTATAATTCATTGTTTGAAAGAAAGCTGATTCTCATTTGCCTTTACGTGCAATCCTAGAGTAGACATTTTAGAATTATTTTCAGAATCCTCGCCTCCCCGTATGGATGGCAGATTGAGTAATTGGTTGCGGAGTAAGTAGCAACAATTATTTCATAAGAACCCGTCGACCGAGCTAGCGGGATTTACATTTATTTGCAATGTATCCGAAGACAGTAATAGATAATCAGAAATTCAAGTGTAACCTTTTCCTTGTGCCCAAATTATTTATAAATTCGGAAATTGGTTATGGTTTAAATTTATTAGTAATTAATAACGTTTCAGTATAGTTCCATTTGAAAAACAATACCTCAATATCTCGTAAAATACAGTGATAAAATGGAAATGAATATATGTATAAATTAGCCCCATTCCCTCATGCACTTCAGTGAAAACTGCATTGCAATAACTTTACACGTTCAACATTGCAGGTGGTGCTAGTCATGTGACTCATTCTGTGTATCCAGAGGGAGAAATCGCGCATGTTGACGTGTAAGTTGGCACGAAATATTGCGTTGCAGCGAGGGGAACACCGCCACCTCTCGGAATATGACATGAACGGCACGACTCACACGAAACTACATTCTATAGTATTTGGAGGTTCTAGAAACACAAATTAATCAAGCAAGCAAACGGAAGTTGCTTTGCCAATTGACCTCGCTGTTCTGGCGAGCGCGTGAAAATTCCGTCCTCCGTAAGCTCGCCGGGCGGGCGTTAACTGGCCAATGGTGGCCACCAATTGTCGCGCGCGCGCCGGTCGCGGCGACCTCTCTCTAAAATATCCACTGCCCTTTGTTCAGCAAAGTGCGATTTATATAATGCCCTATTCTTTGCACCCCAAATCCTGTAATTGAAGAGTTAGAAAGAGAGAGAGATAAGCGCATTATACGGTCGGATGAAATGAACGTCGACGGAAAACGGTGAGTTCCACACATCCGTTGGCTGTGACGCTCTGTTTCATTTCCTGGTCATCTGGATTTTTCTGGATGAAGAAGTTCCTGAGTGAAGCCACTTTCTCTAACATATGTTATATTTCAAGAGCACGAACATACTCTTTTTTGAAAGGAAATATATTTCTCCATTTACTTACTCCAAAAACTTTGAAGAATTGAATTCGAGGTTAGGCAGTATGTTATGTCCACAAAAATACACCAAGAAGTGAATCAACAACAGAAATTTATTATTCACTTCTTACGAGACAAATTCCAAATTGTACCAATAAAATCTCACAACCGTGTATACCAGAAGATATCCAACAAAAGAAGCACGGTCGTCGACGCCAGGAGGTTTACCAGTTGAATCCAAAGTAACCAATATCCATTTATAACCAACAATACAATGGGGCACGGTCAGTATAAGCACAATCACAATAATAGACACAACACTATATCTATACGTACTACCCCGTCGCCTGACGCTCTCTTATACACGTTAGATGACGTCACCACCAGAGGCTTGCTCCTGCCTCTCAGGTTGCGGTGGCTGCTTTTGCGGGTACAACAGCCGCCGCCGCGCGCGTAGCTCGTCTGCAAGCGCGCCCATTTTGAATCACTATATATAAACCATAACACAGTATGTCCTACTTTCTAGCCTTTCTACGTAAGTAGTGAAGATATAATTATTGTAATCGTGCCGAGAAAATAGGAGATTTTTCGGCAGGAAAACTCTGTATTTCCAGGCTCTGGTCACGAAAAAGTAGATAACTCTTGCACCTGTAAGTGGTTAATTACTTCCTCTAACACATTGTTTAGTTAGAATACGTTTAGGAAATCCTTGGTACCGAAAAACGATCGACGACGAAACGTCTGTCAGTCTGCCTTTCTGTCCGCCTGTCTGTGGGCCACTCTAGAGACAAGACCATTCAGTGGATTTTCTCCAAAATTGACATTCTGTTATTGATTACAGATACTCAAGGATTTACGAGTTTCCAACGGATATTTTGATTGTTGAGGATACCTTGCTTTTACCTCGACATTCACATTCCAAACTTTTCTCAAAAATGGCTCAATATTATAAAACATATTGTTCTCAGATAGCGTAATGGACGCCTAAAAGAATGACGTAGGTCTCATTATCGTTAAAATTTCAATTTTTTTCCCAAAATTGCCAAGGTTCAAATTTTTTTCGGCGTCTTCAGACAACTACAATATTCAAGATGGTACATATTTTTTCTTCGTGGAATCTGCTCTTTAAAGACATATCTTGAAATAAGTTCAGGCAAAATTATTCGAAAAGATGAGTAATTTTCACGTAATTTGGTGTGAAATAGAGGCAATTTTTAAATAAATATTTTTCTCAAAAACTGCTCCAAATGTCTTCTTTAATTTTTTCCATGAGTATAAAAAAGGATACTTAGAAAGTGGTGCAAGTCTCATTTTTGTAGAACCCTGAATTTTTGATAATTACAAAAGTTAGGTATAATGGGAGAGACCATTAGTTTTTTAAGCGTTGGGCGACTGCGTGGCGGTAAATCGCATTGCGAGTTAACTCCAAGGACCTGAATACGAATTTCGGAACGGGGAAACATTTTGCTGGTTGAAAACACTTTTGCAGGTTCACGGAATAGTAAAATATTGCATAACCATTGAAAAAAATTGCGAGAAAATTTGTGCTGTTGCCGTGTACATAATTTACAACGGTGAGGGTGGTTTTCTAAAGAAGTCTTAAAATGTTTTTTCCTGGAAATTTTAGAACTAATTTGAATAATTGGTATTATCTAAGTGAAATTAATGTTCTACAAATAATAATTAAATTCAATGTACGTGACGTTTTTGTGTAAAACTCGCGCATTTAACAAATGATTACATTTAAATAATGTTGAAGAAAATAAACTATTTTTTAAATCAAAATGTTAAAACATATCATAGTCGCAATAATACAACACACTTCATTGCAGAATTCTGAATTGCAAGAGAAAGATAGAATTCAGATAAAAACAGGCTATCTAGATATACACTACTGGCTTAGAGATACAAGTCACAAAGAAGTCCATATTCGTTTGGAACACGTCATACTATTACCCGACCTAGTTTAGGCAGTTCGTAATTATCCGTAAAATGACGCTGTTCACAGTGTCCGGTTTCATCCGTCCGACATTTCCTACGAGATTACCAAAAGTTAGGTATAAAAAAACCATGTATTGTGTAGGTTTGCGAAGACGGACGTCTAGGATACCACAATCTTGTAACATGGCAAAAACAGGCGGACGACAAGTTTCTTTACGATTTCTGTTTACTATGCGGACTGTGATCACGGTGAATCGTATGATGTACACCGTCGCGTAGGGACAAAACTGAACCGAACGAGTATTCACGTAACTTAAGTCTAAAATGACGACTTCATAGATAGAAATGAATAAGTGGGGAGTGTAAAGGAGATGAGTGAGGGATCTAGAGCCGTTGATTCTCCCTTCCCCATCCTCAACTGCTGTTTGTCCTCACTCTCCTTACAGCCTCGTGGTGGTGTGAGCGTTTGATCCTCTTGGAGGTAATTACGTCGTAATGCGCAGGTTTTCGGTTGTTCGCCAGAAAATGCGACGCGCAGTCTAATTAAAAGCAAACATCCGCCGCTTCTTCTGCGAGGTATAATGAATATTAACCGGAAAAAGCTCTCCTTGCGTCTGAGTCTCGCAAACCTGCGGGGACGATGCAGGCGAGAGCGATGACTGCTGCAGGAATCAGGGGGAGCGAACGATTGGTTGATTCATTCTTCGTGATTCCAGGCGCGCAACAACTGAAGTCATTAATCCCGTACGTGTAGTGCATGTATTTTTATCGGGAAGAGGTGGCGATCTTCCCCCGCTAGATGGCGATATCCGCACTACAATTATCCTCAAGGCAGCGATGAACTCGACCCAACTATCCATCTAGTGTCGAAAATCCTGCCACCGCCGTCGAACCTTAGGACGTTTCCGTCAGAGGCACTGCAGTGACGACAGTTAATGCCCTGAGACAACTTTTTCGGTCGGAAGAGAGATATTACAATACTTTATCTGAAGAAAAAACTTGAAATAAGTATTTGTTTTATTCGAAGTCTTACCGATGGAATGTTGGCGGTGGGAGTCAATCAGAGAAATGTAACGTACGAATGCTTGTGACAAAACAGCAGGTAGAATGTCGCTCAGGGAAGAAGGGTGGAACAAGAGAGGCTGAGAGAATGCAATAATGCGGAGCTGCAGATTGAACGTGTACGACACTCACGACAGCTCTCGGGAATGGGAACCAACTGGCGAGAAATGGTCACTGAGTCAGTGCGTAATAGGACATTATCGTTTCGGGTCGTAGATATTTGACTGTTAGAGAAGAAGACACCGCACACTCAAAAAACGAAAAGCGTTAAAGCTTTATGAATGAATATCAAATTCTGAAATTCTAACTGAAATAGGAACGTACATTTCTTCTTTTTCTTCCATGCAGATGCTGCCTGATTTAAATTCCATTTGTAGTGTAATGACTATTTTATAACATCCTTAACTTGTGGTGTTAAAACAGCGTGTACTTTCTCCCTCGTATTTTCACGCAAAATTACGCGAAAAGTACTCAAATATTTGAAAAATTCTACAATTATATATGATCTTTATTCAAAACCTATCTTTAAGGAACAGATTTCCCCAAGGGAAAAATATCTATCTTTAATATTTTAGTCGTAGGAATACTCCTAAAAAATTTGAACTTTTGCAATTTTCGAAGTACCCCTCAAAATGAAATATCAATTTTAAATTCAAGGGGCCATGACATCAGCCAGATCGATTGAGAAATATCAATTTTTGAGAAAATAGGCTGAATGGCTTAGCTGCTAGCGTTGTTGACGGACGGATAGACAGACAGACGTTTTTCCATTATTCGATTTTTCGGTATCAAGGACCATCAAAACATATTCTGGCTACTCCACATGTTAGAGGATTTTTGTCTAAATTAAGCAACTGGATTTATCTGTTTGTTACCACGCCCCTATAATAAGAGATTTTCTGCCAAAAATTCGCCGTTTTTCGTGCAGCATTACATAATTTTCTCTCCACTACGTAAGAAGAAAGTAAAAAGCATTTAGATAAGACATAACAGCATAATTAATAGAAACGTAGCTATTTCTACGGTATTATCTAAGGGAATAACAATGCTAATCTGGAACCTGAAGAACTTCAATGGGGGGGGGCAGCGATTCTCCAAATAACGTTTTGTAAACATATGATGTCAATAATAATAGTTACGTCTTTCAACGCACATCGGGAGTTCAGAAAGGTCCTAATAATAAAAGTCCTAATCGGCGAAAGAAATCCTTGACAAAAAAAATCAATGAAAAAAAAGCAACGTTAGGGTCTATCATCGACTTCATTGGGACTGTTACAGTATTGCATTAAATTGGTGATGTAAACGCCACTTTTGTTTTTATTTCATTTAGGAACATTTACTACGAATTAATTTCCACGGACGTGGATGTTATATTGTGACGGAGCGTGAATGCGTTCTTGCCTCCCTCGAGGCGCCGTGGCGCGGCGCGGCTCCCTCCACTCTTTGTGGGTGGGCCACGCCACGCGTCGAAACGCCAAGACTGCGCCACCTGCCTTCCGGAGGAAGAGGGAGAAAATAGAATAAAAAGAAAGAGAAATGGGGAGAGAAAGAGGAATAGGGAGACAAAGAGGAATATAGAGATAGAAAGGAATAGAGAGTGATAGACACATATAGAGTGAATGATGAATAGAAATGACAGAGGATGAATGAGAGGAAGGAGTTATGTGAGGAATAGATCGGTGTAGGGAAATAGAGAGAGTATGATGGAGGAGAAGAGAAAGATTGAAGAAGGACGGGAAAGGGAGGTCTAAAAGAGAAGGAATAAGCAGTAGAAATGAAAGGAGTCAGAGAGAATGAGGAGAAAGTACGGGACATTGGAGTAGAAGGCAACGAAAGAGAATGGGTATGAGACGGAGAAAGACTATGAGAAGGAAAATGGAGGTGAGAGGTAAAAGAGAAATGAAGAGAGGTAAAAATGTAGGAGAGGAGAGGAATGGGGTAAAATATAAGTTAGAATAAAGAAGATAAGGTATAGGTTAACTAAGGGAGATGAGAGAGGAGAAGTAAGACCGAATAATGATTGGACTAAAAATGTAAAAAAGAAAAAAGGATACTTGGAAATAGAATGCCAAACGACAAAGTGAAACAAACAGGGAAACAAGTAGGGTAGAAGGAGGTAAAAATAGGATAAGGAGAAGCAGACACATGGGTGGGAAGGGATGACGAGACGATGCGCCAAGAGAGATGGAGGGTGAGGGTGTGGTGACAGGCAGAAGGAAAGGGGGCGAGCGCTTCAGATTTCCGGCTCGTTTCCGGGAGAGACCTCCGGGGCGGCGGGAAAGTCGCTCCGCGTGTGGCAATATGGCGCGTCTGTCATCCCCCCCCCGCGCTCCGCACCACCCCACCCCCTGCGCGACTCCGCGCCGCTACGTCCTCTGAATGGCTGCTGCTTCGCTCCTCCGGGATTGCGGAGCTATACCTAACAGCATGCAATTTTACATCGCACGTTCTGTGAATGAAACGATGGAGTGAAAGGCGTGGGGTTTTATGAGTTATTTACATGTTACGTATTCAGATATTATTTGCTCTTATTCAGAAAAATATTATTGTTTGCTATTGTAGATGTATAAGTATTATTATTGTTTATTTACAGAGGAAGAAAGGAAAGAAACACAATCTGCTACTCAAACCTGCCCTTGAAGCTATCAGAATATTCATTTTGGAATCGAGTTAAAAAACATAAGGTAGCAGCAATTATTTTGAATTAAACCTTTTTTCAGCACGATCAATTGACTTTATTAATTGCTTTGTAAGAATGAAGGGGAAAATAGACTACTCACTAAATCTAATAATTTATCCTGTCAATTTTAGCAGCAGAATGTTGATCATTTCATGTGCGTGTTTGCCAACCTTTTGTACGCGTTGCGTGATATACAGAAAACGTGTTGGCGCATGGCACATCATTAATGAAATTGATTTGTTCGTCCTAAGCGAAACACGACTATCAATTTACGATCCGTCTTATCACATATTCATTCACATCCGATTGTCAAATTAGACGTCACGCACATATCAGACATATCAGCGCTGGCAGACAGAGACAATGCCACTCACATCGAAAATTCATTTCACGTTATGCGATATTTCTCAAAGAAAATGTAGCGGAATACGAATTCCCAGAA
Source organism: Teleogryllus occipitalis (assembly GCA_011170035.1). Taxonomy (NCBI): domain Eukaryota; kingdom Metazoa; phylum Arthropoda; class Insecta; order Orthoptera; family Gryllidae; genus Teleogryllus; species Teleogryllus occipitalis. The sequence goes on from BLKR01009745.1 coordinate 72,841, forward strand.
GAAGACCACACAATTTTCGTGCGGTGTTCCATTCTTAAAAAGTTTGTTTGTTTATTAAAACATGCTGGGATTGAATGGTTGATGAATGGGTGGCGCTGACAGGTGCATTTTGCTTCGGAGCGAGTTTATCTGCTGTTTTATGTTTCCGAGTCACTTTTTCTCGGCTTCTCTGTTTATCTGTCAACTGGGCTTGAACGCTGTCACCACGTCTCTACCTCTTAAGGAACCCACACAGACGCTGCCAACACTGTCCCCGTGGAACAACGCGATTTGGTGCTTCCAGCTGCTAGAAACGTGTGGGTTTACTTTCATCACAAACTTATTGACATCGCTTGTTATGTGTTATACATGAAAGGAGGAGAATCGTTCTTCCATACATCCATTCGAAAATTAGAACACGCAATCAGATTTTGTCAGTAAAGCTTATTAATTATTAAACGTCAGATTGCACAAACGAATTCTGCTTTAGAGGGAATTTAAACACATAATATAATATAAAGAGTACAATCTAATGAATTGACAATTAGTAATTTATAAGAATATAATGTAGCTAAATTTTGTTCTTCACAACTTGCATAAATCATCTTATAAAGAGTGAATCAATATTTGATGCAAATTAAAGAGAAGAAGACTCTGATGGATTTTGAATGGTAACGATCGAATGGACGCAATGGTGAGAGCAATAACGACATCGCAATTTGCATTCATTGGTAACGCATCTGCAATTAAATGCGTAGACTGTGAGTTTCTGTACTATAGGTACATAAGCTTTCCTGCCAAATAATAACGTATTTATTCAGGTTAACAATAAAAATCTCATTTAAAGATTATTGGTGGTTGGTAAAGAAGAGGAAATTTCTTGTCTAATCGTGACACTAACTAAAAAATCCGAATTTTGCAATTTCAGTGTTATCAATTTGTAAAATTTTACTGTTATTTGCGATCCATATCCTTAAATATTAGTTAAAATAACTATATCGTTCGTTCATAAGAATATGACACACCTGAAAAACAATAATTTTCGGGTTAAGAGAAGAAGTGAGTTGAGGTAATAATTTTACTAATAAAAATTTCATGCAGATAGTTTACATGACAGATGGAATATCTGCCTCTACACGCAAATTAAAGTTTGTTAGACTAAAACAGTTTTGCGAAGTAAGAATTTTTTGGAATAACTCTTCTTATGCATTGACGATATGTTTTAATATGCATCCTATAACTTTCATTAGGCGGGCGGGAGTGGCAATTAGTCACAAAAATGAAAGTATTGCATAGAAGAGACTTGGTTATAAGTTGTAAAAGAATTGTTTTTAACAAAAATATTATGTACTAATCGGTATAATAGTGAATGTTACAATAAGGAATTATTGATTTACATCAAACAAGCACGACATAACACAATATAAATATTGATACTTATAATTCTCTACAACAAAAAAAAATCGACAAACCAATACATAGATAAAAATTAAGGTAATTGATTTGAAGCAAGGCGATTATTGGTGAACATGCAATATTATTTCAGCCGGAGGAAGGTGGTTTGTTTGCATTCCCAACAAGGCAATCCTGCGAAAGTGCGAGCCGGAATCGCCGGGAGCGCGTACAGCGGCCGCTCGGCGAACTACCCCGGCGGCGATGGGCGAGAGCAGCGCGCTCTAGCGAGCCAGCGGCGTTCGCCGCGCCACCAACACAATCGATGCGAGCGCGCTTTCATATATTAATGGATTATCGGCGGTAATCGAATAAAACCCGATTTTCCATTAATCAGGATTCACCGTGATTGTGCGGACCGGCCTGTGATGGCCTCGAAAATTGCCCGACAGGTTTGATTGATTTCAGTAGGTTGGGTCTATTTTCGAAATTTGCTTCATTTCGGTGATTGAATTTCTATGATTTTGTATTTTATGAACTTTACGCTAATTGTTATTACATTTCATACTCTGCGGTTCTTTCTCAGCAACGTAAAACAGTCCAATAATCAGTTTATGCATTTGCCTAATACTCGCACGCATCACACGTTAATGAGAGAATATTCCAAATTACACTTTTTGGAAATAATGCTAATTTTAGAACAAAAATATAATAATTTTAGGTAAATAATATTTTACGAGATTGTCTTCACCTCAATAGTGAATTTTGTTCCATAGTATGTAATGAGAGTTGCGATGATAAAAATAGTGTGAAGCGTATGATAAGTTTAAGTTGGGGAAATTAGCATTATTTTTTCTTTAATTTTATTTGTAACCTCCTCTAATATTTTTAGTTAGGTTTGTTTTGGGGCGATTTGAGGAAGTTAGTTTTTGAATCACTGAAGTAAAGCGGCCAGTTAAAGTAAATGAAAGAAAATAAATAATTTTATAAACTGAAACATTTGTTGAAATGATTGTTCTAATATAGTGTTGTTCCATTCTCGATTTTTATATTTGTGGAGGTTGGTTAGTTGCAATATTATATTCAGAATGTAATGTACACATGCTGCACCACCAGAAAAAGTGAGTGAGGTTTGTTGAAGCACACAATCAGACCAAATCAAACGTTATTCCTAAAGTATATTTGCCCATTATTTTTGAAAGTGGGTTCTACGTCATGAATAAATGGAGGTAACCCATATAATACATATTATGTAGAAAGATATATCTTAGGAGTACTAAAGTACTTTTATTCTAATATAATTAAAAGTTTAAAAATATTTTATAATTGTTGAGGCAGCAAAATAGCTGGTTTTTAGGGAAAGCATCAGACGATGTTTCGGATTGACAACAAGACTCCTTCCGTCATTTTTAACCTCGACACCTGGAAAATTCTAAAAGCCAATTATTTAAGAACTATTAGTTCACCTCAGCGTAATAATTATTGAGTATTGAAGTCAATATTACCTTGTCTGGGCGAAAAGAAATCGTCTTCTCTCGTAATGCGGGCGTGATAGTGTTATTACGTGGATATCGCGCGGCAACACGTTGTTTTCACGGAGACTGCAATTCTGAGCTAGGCATGCTACCAATCGTCAAAATCTAATTTTCAATGAAACCAAGACGTGAATTACTTAGCTTTCTTACTGACGAGGCGATCCTTTGTGAAACTGTTCGGCTGAAGATTCTCAAACAATTACCTTGGAGGCTTTGGAAATTTGTCGACAACACGAAATGCTATTTCTGGTCGCTTCCCAGTAGCTGGGGAGTGTCTTTGAAAGCAGTCCAAAATTTCAAAGCAGTCAGTCCTTTCAAAGAGTTGCGGACGAAATATGTGTTGCCTCTCTCTCAGAAAGACCGCCTGCGGTTTACACAGAAAAAATATTAAGGTAAAAATAATTAAAATAATTAAAGTTCAACGCGGGACATTTAAAATGTATACCCTTTGCTGTAAATTAGCGCCAAGGAAGTGTTATAAATGATTGAATTCCATGTACAGCGTCAAATTTGAATTAATTTTGGCTGCCTATGTACCAACAAGAAGGAATGTGTTAACGCACTCTACCTTGCAGGTGAATCTCAGGTTCAATTTAAAAAAACAAACCTTTAGGTATAAGAAGATTCATTTTAAACATTGGTATATTCAAGGTTTGATTGAATGTATCCCACAGATTTTCGTATGACGCACGTTACCTGCTAAGAAAATTTGCACAGTAAAATTTTATTTCGGGAGGTGGCGGTGTTCCTCCCCTGGTCGATGGTGAGACCTACATATCGGCTTGCGGAGAATTTACTCCCCCCCACGTATTTATCGTGGCACCGCCCCAGACAGGATCGCTTTCGACTGATCTCTCGCCACGTGTGGTAGTGTAGTGCACGTGTGTGTAATTGTGTGTGCATAAGAGATGACAAAGTAGATTGCGCACGGTCTGTGGCCATTTGTCAATTGATTGATTACTGATTCCGGGCGCGTTAGATAAGGGGTCATTAGTCCCGTAAGTGTAGTGTATGCTTTATCATCTGGAGGTGTCGGTGATCTTCCCCCCACTGGATGGCGAGATCCGGCGGCGACCTACCTTCGACTAGCGGGGTTTTACCAACCAGGACTCTCCCACCAGCGGGCACCGCCCCAGCCGGGACAAGTTCTAAGTTCCCGACCGGTCTCCCGAATATGTGGTAGTGTAGTGTATGTTAGTGTAAGGGTAAGGCGAGAGGATAGGACAAGGAAGGAAAGATGGCGCGCGGTAAGTGGCCCGTTTGTCAAGGTACTGCTCCGGCATTCGCCTGGTGTTGATCGGAGAAACTGCGACAAACTCAGAGCAGGTGGCGTCTAGAATTCTCTTCCGGACAGTGACTGAATTTGACCTAGCTGATAAGCTAGTGTCGAAAATCCTGCCGGCGTCGGGACTCGAACCTAAGAACCTCCCCATCAGAGGCACTGCAGTGACATCAGTTGATGCACTGAGCCACCGCTCCCGGTGCCATTTCTCAGGATACTGTTCCTGCATTCGCCACGTGTTGATTGAAGGAATCACGGAAACTATCGAGCAGCGGGTCGTTAGATTTCTCCAACCATCGGTTGAACTCGGCATAGCTATAAAGGTAGTGTGGAAAATCTGCCACTAGAAGCTACCTGTCGGAATCGTAGCGCACAGTGGAAATGCTGACTCTGCGAAGAACGCAGCCAGTGTGTTCCAGTCTCGAGCCCTGCAGCTCTTGTTCCACGCATCGCCTGGTGCATCCCACATGACCTCTGGGGGGACGCTCGGGGAGAGGGTTTCGCTCATTGGTCCGAAGGGAGCCTTCGCCCTACCACACCAACGGATGTCCATCCCCTGGAGGCTCTGGGCCACTCCGCCGCCAGGCGCACCGTCGCCGCTGTACACACACCGGGGCAGCTTCAAGCGACGTCGACAGATCCGCGAGGAGCCGTGGGTGAATACGCAATTGGAATGGCCTCGCGCCCGCAAGGCTCCTGGGCGCCTGCGATGACAGTGGGTAGGCAGTCCGCTATACACAAGTGTGTTTCTCCAAGCTGGTTTAATCGAAGGGCAACGGTTTCGGATCTGACCGAAAACGTGGAAAACTTAAATTAGAGATTTCCTGATTTTGGAATGTTTATCGTGATTTTGTTTAAGACGTTTGAATTATGAATTTAGAAATTCCGTATTATTAAAAAACAAAAGAACATATTCACACATAATTCTTATTTCTATTGGGTAAATGATATGTGCTACGAAAGCCACAAAAGCAGTCTAGTCTTGCGTTGACAACAATATTATTCTGCTATTATGGTAGACTTGACATTCATTCTTTTATAATTTGACACACGTGAAAAACAACACTATGACTTTGCATCTCGAAACATCTCGAGTCTCTACATTGAAATATTTGGGTTCTAACACAGCATGAATGATTCTTAAATCCCAAGAAAAAAGTTTCTAGAAAGTTTTTTCGAATGTCATGGTTATTATATATCTCTATTTATATATCCTCACAACCCATTTTAAACAGTTTCCTGTAATTATACAAATAAACAAACCCGTTCGTAATAATTAATTGTTATCTTTCTAAATGTGGGTTGGGAAGCACCATTCAACGAATTTTTTTAAGCTCGTGAGCACGCGAAATGATCCCATACAGGAAATCGAAATAAAAATTATTACTGCTTCGGAGAGAGGTATAAAGTTTAATTACTCCGTATTTGCTAGGATATTAACATCTAAAATAATAACTGCATAAAATTTCTATTATAAAACCGAATAAATTTGGTTGGATTTATTCCTTATTCTTTCAGATGTTGGCGAATTTTCTTCACTAGTCATAACATCAACTAAACATAAAAAACAAAAAAATACATACATAATACCCTATTAACATTACAACACATACTTCCTTCTACATTCATAAATTAAATTTTCTTAACATATATGCGAGTGCAATTTATCAATTTGATTAAAAATAATTAAATGAATTATAAATAATGCATGCATGGCCATGTCTTTCTCAATATCTTAAAAATTAGAACATTCTTGGTCTTGTTATAAATTTTGAATCACTGAAAATGAATAAAATGTTTTTCGGAACTTCCCTTTCTGTTGATCGGCAATTCTGCGATCACTTCATCATTTCGAATCATAAACACTTTCAGTCCTCAGCGCCTCGACCACACGACGCGACTCGCAGAGCGTCTCGATCTCTTCGATTTTTAGATCGCGTGGTTTGAAGACAAAATACGACTTTCCACTATATTGTTATTTGATTTTCGCTTTATTCTTACCTTAATTTCTTTATAATATATTTAAATTGACTGGAATAATCGTTTTTTTGTAATGTTTGATTTATCATGTGAATCCTGATTTATTTGATTAATTTCTTTTAATAGACCTTGTGGCATGCCATAATTCCAAAAAATGTTCCGAAATATTTGCACTGTTCGCAATCCCCTTTTAAACACTAGTTTCCTTTATATCAAGAAATATCAGCAGTTTTGCTCGTCACTTTTCGAGAACATCTGACTGTCTTCTTTTAATATGGAAAAGTTTTTTTTTTACCATTACGAACTTTATGTAATTTTGAACGGTACATGTTATCTTTATTAGAATATGCCCTATTTTTATTTGTTGATATTGTAATGATTTGTACCGGTCCGATAACATAATTTATTAAATAATTTATTGAACAGTATTTCCAGTCGAACTCCAAGAGAATTTAGGCAACGCCGGAAAACAATGAGCGATCGTGCCGCGGAAGGGGAATTTTTTTGGAAATCAGTGAAAACGGGAAATTTGGGGCAGGGCAACGTGAACACCGTTTGGCGGACAATTTTAGAAAAACTATGACACCAAGATCAAGAAAATCGCACCACGGGTTCACGAGAAATCATAAACGAAAGAATTTGTATTTTTAACATGTTTGAAGTAGCAACATGAAGTCATTGTTGATATGCTAATGACATAGGGAAAACCACATTTCGGTTAATTTCTTGAGAACGCGTCGACGGATTACGTCGAAACTTTGGAAAGCAATAGAGGAAATTACGAGGAATCCGGCAAAATTAGTCTCGACCCGGAGGAACGAATGCAAGACCGGAAAGAATTAATCTAAAGTATCATTACATAGGGGATTAAGAAACAATCGACGCGCGAGTAAAATACAGCAACACCACACGGCATCCCGGAAGGTACGAATATTACATTGTAAATAAAAGGAACAATAAAAAGACCCGATGACAACGGATTAAATGTTTACAAGGCCCAGAAGAAAGATAGTGATTACGAAACAGCGCTAAACACCGAAAATGTCGAACTTGAACATAAAATATAGTGGTGAATTTCAGTCGGTGATGGGCGGCTGTTTTGAAAGATGAACAACGCTAAGAAAAGGACAACAATATTGTGTTGAAGTAGACGGGGAGAAGCAGCTTAGATCTGGGAGAGGTCAGATGTATGTGATAGTAGTGAAACTTTTATTTTCGGACTTGAACACGATACCGTTGATTTTATTTTGCAGTGTTAAGTAATGAACAGTAATCTATCGCAACATTTATTGGTGATTAATGGAATTTAGGTCGCGTTAGAATATTAGTAGAAATTCAATTATTTTAATTATTCGTCATTTTCGTTCGTGTTTATAGTAATTTTGTAATAGTTGTTTTTGTGTTTATCCCGGAATAATTGAGCCGGCGGAATTAAATTTAAGGACGGTGAATAATCGCCGCGAACAGTAATTTTTGGATTTTGGACGACGGGCGATTGAATTGGAGCCTGGGCAAAGGAGACTGGTAGCCAGCGAGTATCTACGTGTCCAGCGGGGTTGGAAGCAGACGGCAGTGCTGTGTAGGCGAGATGCGCAGAGTGGCAGAACAAGGGAAGTGACGACAACCTATTTTTTTATTATTGCGTGAATGAAGGAAATCCACAAAAAGGAAAGACATTCTGTTGAAGACCAAGTATTGTTTCATTAGTATTAGATTAAATTTTAGGGTACAACAGAATGCGCATTCGAGTGAATGAGTGTAAATATTTTTTTTTGTTGTTATGTGTGAATGTGTATAATTAATTTTATGGGTTATTGTATGTGTTTGAATATTAGTGTCAATGTGTTTATGCAAAGGAGCAGAAATCGCCGCGACCAAACGAATGCGGTGATGTTCATAGACCGTAACGGGCAGAATTTGTGTTAAATTTGCTAATACAGTAAAATAAATAGATGAGCGCCTACGGCGGGTCATTTGAATTTTGAATTGTGTTATGTGTACGTTATTTATTAGCTAGAAACTGACCCAAGCACGATCACGCCGATATTTTTTTTTTTAGTGTTCTCCGTATGGAGCGATCACGGGATTCACGCTAAGGTGAGGCGGGCAAATGCTAGCTGAGGCGCGGGCACTAAAGATCAGCCGTGAATTAATAAGTAGGAAATTGTGTGACAGTGGCGACCAACGTGTATGTTCAGATGTTGAGGTTTTTTAGGTTTATGTGTATGTTTATGTAGGTGTTTATTTATGTTGACGTATATGTTTATGTTTAGTTTAGTTCAGTTAGGCAGGAGCCTCTTTTTCGTTACTACAGTGGCGCCCAACGTGGTGGGCGTGAATTAAAAAAATATTGGGTCATCGTGCTGTAATTAGACAACAAGGGTCAGTTCATACAATAACGGTAGAACCATGGAAACGCGTAGCGGAAAATTGATTAGTGTACGGGATGCGTCGGAGTCCGAAACAATTTCTGCGTACGAGGAGGGCGAGGATTATCAAAATATAAAAGAGTGTACTGTAGAAGGGGAAGCCAATGTAGCAGGTGATGTACGGGAGGCGGCGACAGATCAGGCGACCGCGAGCAGAATCCCGAGCGAAGAGCCAGCGATGGAAGAGCCTACACTATCCATGATATGGCGGTTACTGGTCGACAACGTTCAGATGACCAGGGCGAATGAAGAACGTAGTGCAAGGCTAGAAAGTAATTTGCAAAGCAAAATAGAGAGCAAATTCGGAGAAGTGACAGATCAGATACGGGGGATTAATTCCACGTTAGATAAAGTGCAGTGTGAACTGCAATCCACCGTAGCGAGCATACGCGAGGAAGTGGGCGCGTTCAAAATTGAAATGGCCGCGCAATTGTCCAGGGTAGAACAGGAAACGAAGGCGATTGAAGAGAAGGTAGAAACTCGCTTTGCTATTCAGGAAGTCGTCAACCAGCAGGTGAATTCTAACCTCGATGACGTGAAGGTGGTCGTAGACGGGCTGCAGAACAATATACAATTGCAGCAAGTGCAATTGTCGGATATCGGCAAGGGTGTCGAGGGCATTCAAAACGCCGCGAGACGCCAGGACGTTCGGCTAGGGCAGCTCTAAAAATCGGTGACCGAGATTGCCGACAACATTAGGTCGACCGTGCAGGGCGAAATTAAGAATTTAAAAACAGCAGACAACGGGCAAACTAGAGAGATTGATGAGTCAATCTTACGGAAAATCGCGGAACTAGAACGACAAGTGGATACGGCACGTAGGTCAACGACCTTCGGCAATGTCGCAGGGCATGCTACATTGCCGAATTATTTACGGTTCCACGGTGAGAGTAAAGAACAGCCATACTCGTTCTTAACAGCTCTCGAAAATTACTTCACAGTAAACGGTATTCCCGAAAGTGTTAAGTTGAGGTTTGTAGAAGAGGCGTTAAGTGCAAAAGCGCAATATTGGTGGCAGGCCTTGACGCCGACGCCGACAACTTATGGGGAATGGAGGGCTAAGTTTCTAGAACGATACTGGAACCAACACCATAAATTTGAACTGAAGTACCGGTTGATGTCGGAGAGATTCCGTAAAGGGGGCTCGGAAAGCATGAGCGATTTCGTGACGCGGAAAGTAAGCGCGTTTAAAGTTTGCAGTGAAGAATTCAACCCCGCTGAAATAATCAGAATTCTTATTCGGCAAATGCCGAACAGGATCCGCGAGCTTTTGTGGAATAACATGCCCGAAACAATAGACGACCTGATAGAACGCGTCAGTCGGTTTGATCGAGCGTATGAAGGGGACGACCATGACGCGCAAGATGATCGAAGCCAGAACTCCGGTAATGGTTACCAGAACCGGTATAGCAACGGGAAGAATAGGCAAAACAACATTTGCGCGATGGAAGCGCGAGTAGAAACAGAAAAGGGGAAACAAGAGAAATCGCAGGGCGGTCAGGCACCGCGAAAATCGAAGCCAAGAGAGAGCGACGTTGATCGAGTAAGCACGGAGCGAGCGGTTCAGGACACCCGGAATCACAGTACGGGAAATGTAGAGGCGACGCAAGTGCGTTGGGAATGCAATGGTAGATCGGAAAACTAGAAACGTTTGGGGCGAGACGGTGGCACGAACCAAACGACGTGGGAGAAATCGTGACGGTCATGGCTACGGCCAGCATTATTGTTGAAGGGGACGAATTGCTAAGAGAGGACAAAGTGGAAGGAGTAAAGCCGAGTAAGTGCTTGATTTTAAAAGGCACGTGTTATGGAAGGGAAGTGCAGGCATTAGTGGACTCGGGAAGTAGTGTAAGCGCGGTGTCAGAAGAATTCTGTGAGAAGGTGCGAAAGAGCGGGCAAGTGTTGATAGAGCTGCCGACGCGGAGGCTTCGTGTCGTAATGGCGAACCGAAAAGCGGCTAACACCACGGGAAAACAGATCTGGCTGGAATTGGATCTAGGGGAAATGACCATAGAGGTAGCAGCGATCGTGGTCCGGGGACTGATCCGTGACGTCATCCTAGGTATGGACGCACTGAGGGCTTACCGAGCCGTCGTCGACGTAGGTACGAGGAAAGTGACGCTACGATCGAGAGATTGTATCGGAAGCGGCCCAGTGGTCGCCGAAACGGATGAGGCGGAGGTCGAGGGAGACGAAGTCCAGGCTACAATGGAAGAGGTTCTCCAGAGCGTGGACAAGGCCGTGAACGGTATCATCGACCAGGAAGACTGCCCGGGGCGAGTTCGGAAACTGTTAGAGGAGCACCTAGAAATTTTTGGAGAATCGTCAGAACCAGTGAAGGGTTATCGATTCAAGTTGGAATTGAAGGACACCGCACCGTTTTCCACAAAGCCGTATCCCATACCGTGCAAGTATAGGGCGCAAGTGCGCGAGCTAATAGGTGAAATGGAGCAGAAAGGAGTCATTAAGAGGGCAATAACCCCGTACGTCAGTCCTCTGGTAGTAGTTATTAAGAAGAACGGTAACATTCGAATATGCCTGGATGCAAGAAAGCTGAACGCAGTCACGATCCCACGATACGAGACGCCACCTACAATCAATGAAATGATAGTGAAGTTAGGAGGAGCGACGATTTTCAGCGCGCTCGATTTTCGTCCGCTTATTGGCAGATCGAAGTTGAAAGGAGGAGTCAACAATTTATTAGTTTCAAATTTGAAGGGACGGTGTACTCCTTTACGCGATTGCCATTTGGATTAAAGAACTCGGGGGCGGCGCTGATTCGTTATCTGGACGACGTGATACCGGAAGAATTAAAAAGAACGATGGTCATGTATGTCGACGACATAATTTTGTTCTCATCGGATTTGCAGTCGCACCTAGCAAAATTAGAAGAACTATTTCGAATCTTTAAGAAGTACAATTTGAAATTGAATTTGGAGAAATGCGAGTTCTGCAAACGAAGAGTTCAATTTATGGGACATGAAATTTCAAGCGAAGGAATGAAGATTCAGGAGAGTAAACGGGAACTGATCCGGAAATTACCGCCACCAAAGAACATAAGAGAGCTACGACGATTATTCGGTATCTGCAACTATTACGCGCGTTTTGTGAAAAACTACTCACAAAAGGTGGTACCGCTGCTGCATCTATTGAGAAAGGGGAATAAATGGCATTGGGACCAACAGTGTCAAGAAGCGTACCAGCAGCTGTTAGAGGCCTTCGAGCGCACATACGTGGTGCATTACCCGGATTTTCGCCGACGCATGTATGTCCAGACAGACAGTAGCGGATATGCGCTGGGAGCAGTGCTATTTCAGTTGGGAGATGGCGGAGAACAGCGAATCGTTGCTCTGGACAGCCGGTCACTAAAAGGCAGCGAACGAAATTTTGGAGTTACGGAGCTGGAGGCGTTAGCGGTAGTGTGGGCGACCCGGAAATTTAGAACGATGCTAATTGGGCGTCCATTTACCGTCATCACCGACCATAAGGCGTTGACGTTTTTAATGAGGAGCCATACCCACAATGATAAACTGTTGCGGTGGGCGCTATGGTTACAGCAATTTCAAATTGAAATTGAATATTGTGAAGGAAAGAAGAACTTGCTTCCCGATTATTTGTCCCGGATAAAGGTGAAGGAAAAGGGAGAATGTGAAGATGTGGTAGCAGCAATCCGAGTACGAGAGATCAACCCACGATGGACGGCAGGGGCGGTGTTGGATATCCAACAACGCGATCCATTCGTCCGAGAAGTAAAGAAGTTGATTGCAGGACAGCCCTACGATACCAACCGGGTGAACAAAAAGGGGGACCAAGACGTCAGCAACTGGAGAATGCACGACGGAATATTGCTGCGAAAAGTCAACGGCCCAGAAGGAAAATTTAGAATTTGGGTACCAGAAGAAAGCCGAAGAGAATTGGCGACGTCGACCCACGAGCACTATGGGCACTTTGGAGGCGGAAAAATAGTGCAGATACTGGCAGACTATTGTTACTGGCCGAACATGGGAAAGGAAGTGAGGCGAATAGCGAGTGCATGTGACGTGTGCCAGAAGACCAAACAACCAAATCGGCATTGCGAAGGAGAATGGCAAGCAATCGTGCCGCAAGGGCCTCAGGATCTGTATGCAGTGGATTTATACGGCCCGCTGCCGAAGACGAGGTTTGGCAACCAACATCTATTCGTCAGCATCGATGTGTTCACGAAGTTTGTGCAGATTTTTCCCATACGAAAGCCGAATACAGCTAGTTGCGTACGCCAAGTGAAAAAATTTATTGAGATGTGCGGAAAACCGGCCCGGATTCTTAGCGATAGGGGAACTCAGTTTACAAGCGACAGGTGGAGAGAGGAGATGGAAGCTCTAGAAATCTCTGTTCACTTCACGGCTGTGCGCCACCCTCAGAGTAATCCGAGCGAAAGAGTAATGCGAGAATTGTCGCGATTATTCCGAGTATACACAGCAGAAAACCATCGGGCGTGGTTTGAGGCGGTGCCAATTTTGAATAACGTCCTCAACGCCGTACCGCATTCCAGCACCAACGTGACGCCGTGGGAAGCGCACTTCGGAAGGAGGAAGACAAGACCATTTGATCGTATTCGGATCCCACCAGAAGTCGGCAACGAGCAGGAAGAAGGCCCAGAAACAATGCCAACGGAAGACATTTAAAGCTGGAGACAAAGTACTAGTCCGAGCGTCGCATTCGTCCTCGTCGGACCAGAAATTGTTTCGTAAATTCTTTCCGCTCTATGACGGCCCGTACACTATAAAAAAGGTTTTAGATAACAACAATGTTGTGTTAGTAGACGGAGAAATAGATAAAGGAACGCAAAACATTTATAATGTAAAACTATATAGAGAAATAGAATGACGTTGGTAATAGCTAGGTAGCCAGTACTAGTAGTTGAGAAAGGTATGGTTACAATGTAAAATGTACAAAGAGTTGAGATTAAAGGTGACAGTAGCAAGTGACAAGGGTGACAAAAGTCAAATGATAAAGAATAGCTTTTATGAACAAAGTGTAGACGTTAAAAGGTAGTTTGAAGGTATCGGTTAAGATTAGTTGTAAGGAATAGTTTATAAGTAAGAAAGGAAGATTGTTTAGATTAAGGCACCGGTGAAAGAAAAGGGTGACAAGTGTAACGTGTGATAGTGCGATAATAGACGACGGTACAATGTGCAGTGCAACCGCAAGTGTAAGTGCTAGCAGGTACATCCGTCGCGAACGCGAGTAGGTTGAAGGCAGTGTTAGCCAAGGTCGTAGACACTGGGGCGGCCGAGTAGAAAGTGCATGTGGCAGCAGGTGCAAGTCGCGCCGGCAACAAACAGAGTGTAGACTTCACAGTGCAAGAACAGTGATAGATGTCAACTCAGTATGATGGCATCATGAACTGAGTAACATCTTAGGCGGGGGGAGATGTAATGATTTGTACCGGTCCGATAACATAATTTATTAAATAATTTATTGAACAGTATTTCCAGTCGAACTCCAAGAGAATTTAGGCAACGCCGGAAAACAATGAGCGATCGTGCCGCGGAAGGGGAATTTTTTGGAAATCAGTGAAAACGGGAAATTTGGGGCAGGGCAACGTGAACACCATTTGGCGGACAATTTTAGAAAAACTATGACACCAAGATCAAGAAAATCGCACCACGGGTTCACGAGAAATCATAAACGAAAGAATTTGTATTTTTAACATGTTTGAAGTAGCAACATGAAGTCATTGTTGATATGCTAATGACATAGGGAAAACCACATTTCGGTTAATTTCTTGAGAACGCGTCGACGGATTACGTCGAAACTTTGGAAAGCAATAGAGGAAATTACGAGGAATCCGGCAAAATTAGTCTCGACCCGGAGGAACGAATGCAAGACCGGAAAGAATTAATCTAAAGTATCATTACATAGGGGATTAAGAAACAATCGACGCGCGAGTAAAATACAGCAACACCACACGGCATCCCGGAAGGTACGAATATTACATTGTAAATAAAAGGAACAATAAAAAGACCCGATGACAACGGATTAAATGTTTACAAGGCCCAGAAGAAAGATAGTGATTACGAAACAGCGCTAAACACCGAAAATGTCGAACTTGAACATAAAATATAGTGGTGAATTTCAGTCGGTGATGGGCGGCTGTTTTGAAAGATGAACAACGCTAAGAAAAGGACAACAATATTGTGTTGAAGTAGACGGGGAGAAGCAGCTTAGATCTGGGAGAGGTCAGATGTATGTGATAGTAGTGAAACTTTTATTTTCGGACTTGAACACGATACCGTTGATTTTATTTTGCAGTGTTAAGTAATGAACAGTAATCTATCGCAACATTTATTGGTGATTAATGGAATTTAGGTCGCGTTAGAATATTAGTAGAAATTTAATTATTTTAATTATTCGTCATTTTCGTTCGTGTTTATAGTAATTTTGTAATAGTTGTTTTTGTGTTTATCCCGGAATAATTGAGCCGGCGGAATTAAATTTAAGGACGGTGAATAATCGCCGCGAACAGTAATTTTTGGATTTTGGACGACGGGCGATTGAATTGGAGCCTGGGCAAAGGAGACTGGTAGCCAGCGAGTATCTACGTGTCCAGCGGGGTTGGAAGCAGACGGCAGTGCTGTGTAGGCGAGATGCGCAGAGTGGCAGAACAAGGGAAGTGACGACAACCTATTTTTTTATTATTGCGTGAATGAAGGAAATCCACAAAAAGGAAAGACATTCTGTTGAAGACCAAGTATTGTTTCATTAGTATTAGATTAAATTTTAGGGTACAACAGAATGCGCATTCGAGTGAATGAGTGTAAATATTTTTTTTGTTGTTATGTGTGAATGTGTATAATTAATTTTATGGGTTATTGTATGTGTTTGAATATTAGTGTCAATGTGTTTATGCAAAGGAGCAGAAATCGCCGCGACCAAACGAATGCGGTGATGTTCATAGACCGTAACGGGCAGAATTTGTGTTAAATTTGCTAATACAGTAAAATAAATAGATGAGCGCCTACGGCGGGTCATTTGAATTTTGAATTGTGTTATGTGTACGTTATTTATTAGCTAGAAACTGACCCAAGCACGATCACGCCGATATTTTTTTTTTAGTGTTCTCCGTATGGAGCGATCACGGGATTCACGCCAAGGTGAGGCGGGCAAATGCTAGCTGAGGCGCGGGCACTAAAGATCAGCCGGAATTAATAAGTAGGAAATTGTGTGACAGTGGCGACCAACGTGTATGTTCAGATGTTGAGGTTTTTTAGGTTTATGTGTATGTTTATGTAGGTGTTTATTTATGTTGACGTATATGTTTATGTTTAGTTTAGTTCAGTTAGGCAGGAGCCTCTTTTTCGTTACTACAATATTCCCATAGTCCATTCTGAGCCTTGCTCTTGAGAATGAAATTAAATTAACAAAATAAAATTCAACTAATTCACTTTCAATTGTTCGTCTATGTTTACATAAGAAAATTAAGCGTCCTTTTTCTAATTAATGCCTAAATACTGGGCGCGTCTGAATAGACCTTCACAAAAAGTATCACTTGATTTATTGTATTATGAGTGCTGAGGTACTCAGTGTTGCATATGTTTGATGACGCAATTATTTCTTTAAAACTTTGGTCATCATTCAAGTCCAGTTTTTATCGGTATAGGACTATCTGTATACCGATCTCAAAATTCCGGGTCCGAGGAGAAATTAAGTAAGATTTTACAATTCCATTGATATCCGAAATTTTGAACAAAGAACATGCAGTGTACTGCATATACGGCATGTTTCCTGCTCTTTCAATTTTCTTCCAAAATGTCTTTCAAGAAAATGGAGTGAACTATTGATGTTAACCCACAAGCGACATTTGCACCCGCAGATAAGCTAAATATAACGAGAGACATTTCGTGCAGGCTATATTGTCATTATCAGTACGCACATTAAGGTCATTGATGAGCGATGACAAAAGCAATATCTGACACCTCCTTGTGTCGTTGCAACGACACCGTTGTGACTTTGTGACGGCCACTTGTATTTTCCGTCCATTTCCCCGTTGCGCGCTTGACGACGGGCGAAGCCACTTGGCCGCCGTGTGGCGGGCGGCGAGTGCCACTAATCCACGTTATGGGCGCGGGCGTGTCTCTCCTTGCCCACTCGAGTGCCTCGTCGTAATGCATTATCGCCGCCCTCCGCCCTCGACGGCGTCGCCGCAGCTTCCCGGCCCGGCTACGGTGGCGTCCGCTGGGCGGAGGGGGAGGGCGGAGCGGAGTAGGCGGAGCGGAGTAGGCGGAGCGGAGTAGGCGGAGCGGAGTAGGCGGAGCGGAGTAGGCGGAGGGGAGTAGACGGAGTGGAGTAGGCCCGGCTACGGTGGCGTCCGCTGGGCGGAGGGGGAGGGCGGAGTGGAGTAGGCGGAGCGGAGTAGGCGGAGCGGAGTAGGCGGAGCGGAG
The DNA here is from genome assembly GCA_011170035.1 of Teleogryllus occipitalis. Classification (NCBI taxonomy): domain Eukaryota; kingdom Metazoa; phylum Arthropoda; class Insecta; order Orthoptera; family Gryllidae; genus Teleogryllus; species Teleogryllus occipitalis. The sequence continues at coordinate 89,861 of BLKR01009745.1, forward strand.
TAGGCGGAGTGGAGTAGGCGGAGGGGAGTAGACGGAGTGGAGTAGGCGGGACGGAGTAGGTGGGGCGGAGTAGGCGGAGGTCAAAAATGACTGTCCTACTAATATACCAAACTCTATGTTAGTATGATGCTCATGGTTTTAGATGTTTGGCACTCACATGAAGAAACTAGAAGGAAAGGGGTGCTTTATACATAGCAAAGAAATGATTCAACATAACTTCAGTAAGAATGACAAATATTATTAATAAGTAATAACGTTAATGGGACAATTATTTAAAATGTGATGGTGATTATGACTAGTAATAGTAGCAATTGGAATTAATATTATCAGACATGGCGCTTATAGCAAAAATAATTATTATATTTTACACATGCGACAAACTACTACGACAAGGGTAGCCTACATTAATGGCATCTGTGGGCACATCGCGCGCACTAGATGCCGCTCGCAGCGGCAGTGGTGGCGCCACTAGCAGGTTGGCAGTGCGTGGGGCAGCCATGTGATTTTGTAGTAGCGCAAGGAATGATGATGCAGAGTCATCCGTGACGACACAAAGGCAGAAATAGGAACCGCGTTGGTCTAAAATGAACTAAAAGAATAGGATGCAACAACAAT